>CM040991.1:22287561-22305695 GCA_022985145.1 Pangasius djambal
AGTGAGGCATGAGACGAATGACTTTTACAGGCGTGTGAAAGGTCTGGTGTGTGTCTCCTGTAGAAAGAAGGTGTTTATTCTGTGAAGTGCAGACGGTTACACTCTCACACTGGGCAATAAAAGAAGGAAAGTTGAGGGGGTTGGTTTGGTTCACTGGTATTTTTTTATTTTTATTTTAATGCTAAGGGTTTTTTTTTTCTAGCTGTACGTGGTTTTCATTCCAAAATGAAAACTGGAAGATTTTTATTCATTTTTGTTTGTTCTGGCACACATCACAAGTCTAGAAAACTAATATTCATGATTCCAAATATGAAAAATCACATCAGGCAGTAATGATGATCTGTGATCAGTAATCACTGATACACAACCGGGTCATTAAAGATCGTTCATTAATTTTAGCCCTAAAAATTCATCTAAAATGATGAAAAACAAGCAAAGAAGAAATATTTAACGTTTTAATGGCGAAATCTTTTTGAACAAAAACAAAACAAAACAAAGGAACACAATGGCCCCTGATACTGAGGATATAATTTCAGGATGGATAAAATGGATAAAAATGTAAATGGTCAGGACTCCCGAGGTGTCGAGTGTGAGACGTGATCTCTATTAAATTGAAAAGATGTTGAGTTTATAAGCAAGAAGAGTCCTAAAGCCAAATCTAAATATGAACCAGATATTTATGAAAGAACATTACACTTTAAATCTGATCAACATGGATGTATCTAACATCTACTGTGTGTTCATGTCCACAGACATCATGACATCCTCGTCCATGCGGAGTTTCTCGATCGGCAGACAGCCGTCCTTCTCCAACTTATCTCTGAGAGACAGTGGGCGTAGCCGAGCCAAAACGGCTGTCTCGTTCGCCGCGGCCAAGCCCCTCTCCCGTGCTTCCTCCATGAGCATGGCTGACCTGAACAGCCTCTCCAACCTGTCGCTCAACGGCCTGGGCAACAGCACCAATGAGAAGGAAGCCATGCAGAGCCTCAACAGCCGTCTGGCCAACTACCTGGAGAAAGTGCGCACTCTGGAGAAGTCCAACGCCGACCTCGAGCTCCGCATCAAGCAGCTCATGCTGGAGCGGGTTCCCAAAGGCCATGACATAGACACCATGTTGGCTCAGGCTCACGCTCTGGAGCACGAAGTATAATAACACACACACACACACACACACACACACACACACACACACACACACACATACACTCTTAAAAGAGGTCCCGAATGGTTCTTTAGATGGTTATGGGTTCCTAAATGTGTTTGTGGAAATCGCTCTATACGGAAAACCCTCTCTTGTAGGATTCTACTCAGGGTTCCTCCTGAGGAACAAACTGAAGAACCTTTTAAAGTCCTAGATTTCCATGATTCACGAACCTCTTAAACTATTCAGAAGGAAAGAGAGTAATATGTTTATAATAAATATAGACTATTATAAATCTAAGAAATAAATGAAAAGAAAGAAAGAACAATAGTGAGAAAAAGTGTGAGACAATGAGAGAAAGAAAAGGTGGTGAGAGAGACAGAAAGAGAGACAGAAGGATTAAGATAGAGATACAGAGACGGAAGGAGAGAGAGAGAGAGAGAGACAAAGGGCACTTTCTTTTTTTATAGTAATCCTTTATGATAAATACTCGTCCAAAGCATCAAAAAATAAGCTCTACATTTTTTCCTGACTTTTTCGTACTCAAAAGTACAGAAACACTTCAGCTGGTACCTTTTGGATAGAGTTTTGGGAAGCAGTCCAATTCCTAATCACAAATTTTTGTATCGTAGATCAGAGTCAATGGTGCAGTGAGTTATACCAGGCTTGGTAATTCAGGACTTGGTTATCTAATTGGTTTTTGGCCACTGGGGCTGGATGGAGTTCAGAGTCTCAGGTTGCCATTTCCTCAATAGCTCCAGTATCAGATAACAAACTGAGAGGAGAAGATTGATGGATTAAACTCAATCCAAAAACCAAATTACAATGCTACAACATCTGATTGAGTTTCAACGTGACCATTGGTGGTTCCCAGATCCCTCTTTAGAAAACACAATCAGTTTTAGATAACAAAAATCTCACATTTCATAAGTGAAGTATCATCAAAGAAATACTTTTGTGAATTTCTCGTGGGCCTGATTTCGCTGTCGTAGACACAAATCGTACGATGTGAAAGAATTCTTTGGTCGTAAGTTGAGATTGACGGTCTTAGAGCGCAAAATTTATCACTCAACTGCTCATTTAGTACCACTGCGACCAAAAATTAGATTAGATTAGATTAGATTCAACTTTCCTGTCATCGAGCAGAGTACAAGTACAAAGCCAAAGAAATGGCCTGCTACAAAGTTCTGACAGTGATCACAATCTCGTAGTGTGAATGTTGCTATGACGCTCTTCTAAAATCCATCACTAGGATGAAGAACTCACGAGACAGCTACAAATACGCCAGCTGTGATGAAGAAACATAAACGAAACATGCTAATGGACAAAAGAAAACTCCTGATTAACTTACGAATGTTTGTGTTCATGCGAGCAAGGTTTCTGCACGAGCTGATTTCTGAACTGATGATGTAAGCGTAGTGATTTCCTTTAATCGCAGGTCTATCCTCAGAGGATCTTCACTGTATAATCTGACATGGAGGACACGCGCTATCACGCCGTCTGATAAAGACCTCAGACTGTCATCTCGTACAGCGTGATAAGTAACGATCTTAAAAGACTGCTGAAATCGCACGGCTTTACTTTGCAGGAAATGTGAACTTCGTACATACCCAAACCAGGTTTCACTCACTGTGGATCATTTAGCCAGCCAAGCTGTTCGTTAATGATTACCCACGCCTCAGTCTCCACTTCAGATCAAGCAGTTACTTGTTAACATGAAGAATGTGATCTTTAATTAGATTAAATGTCTAAAGAAAGCATTGGTGAAGAAATTGGTCTCCAGCTATGATGGCATTTTATTTCATAAACCATTTTTTTCCAATGTCCAGGTCAGGAAGAGGACTCTGGAGAACGCTCGCATCATGCTGGAGATCGACAACGCCAAGCTGGCTGCAGATGACTTCAGAATCAAGTGAGTGAGGGGATGACTGTTCTGCCTTAAACAAATCTACATCCTTCAAAAAAAAAAGGGGGTTCCTCAAGGGTTCTTTGGATCTAGTTCTTTAAAAGCTGAAGAACCATTACGGAGTCTGCATTTGAACTTTTTTCTTAGAGTCTAGACCAGGAATGTGTAACCCATGTCCTGAAGATCTATACTCACTTAAAAAAGGGGGTTCCTCAAAGGTTCTTTGGGCAGTTTTAAAGGTTCCTTGAAATGGACAAGCTGAAGAACACTTTTTACACAGTGTAGACCAGATCTTGATCTATATTCATTAAGAAAGTGGTACCTATACTGTCTAAGGGTAGTATCTCAAAGGTTGTTTGGATAGTTAAAAGTTCTTTAAGGGTTCCTTAAATTGGACGAGCTGAAAAACCATTACAGGTTACCTTTTTTCTGAGAGTGTAGACCAAGATTGTGTAACCTATGTCCTGAAGAGCTTTACAAAGAGGGTTCATCAAAGGTTCTGTGGATAGTTAAGAGTTCTTTCCTCAAAATGGGCAAGCTGAAGAACCATTACTGGTTCTGTGTTTGACCTTTTTTTTGAGAGTGTAGACCAGGAGTGTCCATGTATTGAAGATCATTCTTAATTATTTATAATTATCTATAAATCTTTTATTAAAACCCTATTATTTTTGGGTTCCTCAAAATGGACTAGCTGAAGATCTCTTACTGGTTCTGGTTTTGGCCTTATTTTAGTGTAGACCATGAGTGTCTAACCACTGTCCTGGCAATCCATACTCATTAAAAAAGATGGTCCCTCAACAGTTCTTTGGATAGTTAAGAGTCTCTTATGGGTTCTGGATTGATTTTTTTTTTCCTGAAAGTGTAGACCAGAAGTCCCACGTTCTGAAGATCTAAAATCATTTTTAAAAAAAAGGGTTCCTTAAAGATTCTTGGGATAGTTAAAGTTTATTCCCTGAAATTGATGAGCTGAAGAACCATTACAGGTTCTGGATTAGATCTTTTTTTCTGCAAGTTTAGACAAGATGTGTCTAACCCATATACTGAAGATCTATCTTCATTACAAAAGAGGGTTCCTAAAGGGTTCTTTAGATGAGTATGAGTTTTAGCTTTCAAAATAGCTTTCAGTTGGAACTGATTTTGGAAAGAAAACCCATTGTTTTTGGTTTCTACATAGAACTTGGACTGTTCTTCAGAGTTAAATTCCAAATATAATCAACCATTCCTTGTTCAGGTACACACATTGGAATTAAATGTATTAGATTAAGAGCTCAGGCAGTTGGATCTTTTGGGGGAAAAACACACAATGTTCCTCAAATAAAAAACATCTAGTGAAAGTGGTGATGAATATTTAAGAGTCTGTTCATGTTCCAGATGGGAAACTGAGAGTGCTATGTGTCAGTCAGTGGAGAGGGATTGTGTGGCTCTGAAAAAGGCCAAGACAGACCATGATCAGATCATCGCTACGCTACGAGGAGACCTGGACAGCCTGAAAGAGGAGCTCTACTTCCTCAAGAAGAACCATGAGGAGGTATGTTCTCTCAAGAATGCCAGTAGGGATCAGTGTGACTGTAGATGTGATGGTGCAGGACGACGTTAGTAACGACATAAAGTCCAGAGGCTATCGCACTCAACTAACACTAACTAAGCAGCTTGATTTGAGCAGTTTTACTCATACATTCCCTTTCTCTCTCCCAATCTTTGCAATACATCTTACAGTAGAAGTGGCTCTGTTCATCATAGACACACTGTCTACACTTACACTTTGCCTTTGTTTGTGCAAATGTATTCGATTTAATTCTGATTATCTTCTGTGAAACAAGATCTCAGCGACTGCAGAGTAATTTTAAACTATCCCAATCTGGCAACCCTGACATTAACTGTCCTGTGGAACTAGTGCAGTTCCCACTTTTCTGACCGCTAGGTGCAATAATAACTCTATGGAGCTAAATTGCGCAACATCAAGCAAACTGATAGTGGAACATCTACCTCAAAAGTGGTCATTAGTATTTTAATAAAATTTGAAATGTATGGAGTTGCGAATTAGGACTTATGATGATTAACATTTGTAGGGTCCTTTAAAAAACTCAATACATAATAAAGAAGGCTGTAAAGTTTAATGCATTTTCTTAAGTAATTCTAACATGTCTAATGCTTTATGAACATATTAGAACATGATATGAATATGTCTACAGTCCATTATATTGTAAATATGACCTTCATACTATGTGTTGCCAAACACTTTAATTGAGATTTAATAGGTCGTTTAATCAAGGTTGTTTTAGATCCTTGAATAACCTCCTTGAATAGCTTCTCTTGTCTGTGGTATAACAAGAACTTTGTAGTCCAATTCAAGTTATTGATTCTGCGTCATTTTGGATGCTTTCCTACGATGAGTATCAGACGATACTGTGCTTTAGAGCCTAGTAGCGTGCAATTCGTGCACAGTCGTTACAAAGACAACAGAAGGTAACATAAGACTCCCATCAAATATTTAGAGACGAAGTTAATAATGAAAAGACTTCCACCTACTCTACAGCACGACGTGGTATCAAGTTCTTAATGCAGATGCATACACACTTGTGTGCACATGTACAGACCACACCCGATTAAGCAAGCATGTGAATTTACACACACTTACCATAATCAAATACTATTACACTGAGCTGCTGAAACACACATGAAGCTATGTGACCTCTCTGCAGGAGATGGATAGCCTGCGAGCGCGGATAGCCCAGGAGGACGTCAACGTGGAGGTGGATGCCGCTCGTGGTCCTGAACTCGGCTCGGTGCTGTCCGAACTCCGCTCTCAGTACGAGGGCATCGTACAGAAGAACAAAGAAGAGGCGGAAGACTGGTACCGCAAAAAGGTCAGTGCTGCAAACAAAGCAGTCATGCTCACAAATCTCGATTCTGATTGGTCAGAAGGTGTTGATTCATTTTCTATAACAGCAGCTCTGACAGTAGTGCAGGTTTATCTTAATGCACTCGTTCTAATACATTATCGTTTCTATAGTAACCGCTCATTCACAGGGACTTTTACAGCAGATGCTCCACCTAAACGGATTAAAAAAGTGTAATGGTTGACATGGTGACAAGGAGACGTTTAATTTAACATTTAAGGAAGGAGTCTCCAGTGTCAATGCATCATAACAGTCAGAGGTAAAGCTGTCAATTTTCAGGACAGAGGAGTTTATGGTTTGTGGTTTGTGGACAAGATGAGAAAAAAGAGAGGCTAGTGAAAGAACAATTATTTGTAGCTGAAAATGGGAGAACTTGTCTCGTGGCTGTTCCACAACGTTAAATGTAACTATAAACTAATAAAAAAAAGCTTAACGTGCTTCAGTTTTGTTAGCAAATTGCTGTGGTATAGGAGGTCTAAAACATTTGCTGTTATAGGAAAATAATCAGCAACTTTTATTACTTCTTACGTAAACAGACCAGACATCTATCTCTAGGAAAACTACAGCTCTAACTTTTTCACACCAGCTTTTTAAAATCTGTAGACCTAAATGATTAAATGATGGAACGTTCCAGAATGTGTCATCGCTATAGTACCCTTGTGTAACATTCCTTATAGCCTTGTGGAACCACGTGTACAGTGTATTGAAGGTTTTCCATGTTGCTGTCGTAGCTGGAGGTGGTGCAGATGGAGGTGCGCGAGAGCAATGAGGCACTGCGAGGGGCTCAGAGCGAACTCACCGAGAGGCAGCGCTTCCTGCAGACCCTCGAGGTGGAACTGGAGAGCCTCCACAAACAGGTCAGAACCATCATGATGAAGGAAGGAGGTGGGGGAACCTTTTAAAACACTGCTCCTGTTTACAGGCTGAACTTCTAGAGTGCTTATAGAATTACAGCGCAATTTAAGACTTTGCCCTTTTCAAACACAAGTCCCCAAAGCGCTGCCCGGCCCGTGTCCCAGTGCTGTGTCCTATTTTTTTCCCGGTCCACAAGCACCTGGCTGATCGGGTCAGTCAGTTTCAGGTCGAGAATGTGAAAGCGATGCCGTCTAAAGTGGTAGACTTAAAGTGACATTTGTGCTGGTGGAGGACTGAATAATCCCTCGGTATCACCTGCTGCATCAGCGACAACCTTTCTCGTGAGAGCTTGATTTTCACTTAAGACTCAATCTCGCTCTTGGATCAGGACATGTCTGTTTTAGTTCTGACTTTTTTGAGCTGGGCATTTACTGTAAACAGATTACATAGGGGTCTGTTTTGAAAGAGTTTCATCGAAACACAAGCACCCCCCCCACACACACACACACAAACACACGCACACAAACATTTTTTTTTACTATTTCCTGTTCGATGGAATACATACAATCCATCATGTCCTAACCAGAAATAAAGATATCCTAAAGAATTCATAGAAAGTCTTCTTCTTATCAGCAGTTCAGGTACGGCGACGGCTGTGCAGTAAATGAGAATCTGTCTTATCATCGCATGGAACTTGATTAATGTCAGTGAACTTGTGTTACACCTCCTGCCACACCAGGTCTTTATTTATATAGTGTGTGTTGTATTTCTACTCTTTTTTCTTATTAGAAATGAGTGAACCAGTGCAAACATTGAAGCTTGTCAAACACTTCCTACGTTTGTTTTCATATGATTAACAGTTTGCGTAGAAGCCCACACACACACACACACACACACACACACACACAATTTCTAATTTGCTAAATTTGTAGTAGCATCAAAATGACTTGTGCTCCGTCTAGAGCTTTTCCGCCAACATGAAGATGGCACGTGACCCGATACCTGATCTTACACCAGTGCATGAATTTCCAACCCAAAATACAGGCTCCTGAAGGAGAAATTAATTCCATTCACACCCCATAAACCTGCTGAGGAACCTATGATGGCACAGGATGTAGGCGGGGCAATGGCATCATCAATATCATCATCATCATCATCATCATCATCATCACCACCACCAAAATGTTTATATTAGTTAAACTGGGGGTTCTCTAACATTTTGCAGACTTTAACTGTAAAATAAATTGCACAAACCCCCATCAGTACAGATTTATTTAGGAGCAAAATCCAACCTATACATATCCTTGGGTTGAAGTTGACATTATTTATAAGCTGCCTTGTTTGTGAGTTATGGGGGTTTGGATTAAACCAGTCAAACCGGCTAACAACTACAAACACAACGTCAGATCATTTCCACCACGGAGAACCCACTGAGATTTTGATATTTACACTCCTAGACAAATGGGTTCATCAAGCGTCGCTTAGGTAGACAGGGAAAAAGCACTCTGTCGTAGGATTCTCATAGACCCTTTAAGAGTTTTCTTTTTTTTAGGAGTGTATAGCATGATGCTATGGCAAAATCATCAGTTACATAATAATACTTTCTCACTCTCTCTCTCTCTCTCTCTCTCTCTCTCTCTTTATTTTTTTATTAGAAACAACAGGTTTATCTGGTTTTGCACTGACTTTGCCATCCGTTTTTTCCAGGGATTAAAAACGACTGATTTTTCATTTCAGTTTGTTTCGAACAGAAAAGTTATTGTTTACATTCCTGCTCAAGCTTCCCACATCCCCCTCTTTCAGTCGAAACTGGTCAGAAGGAAATAAAAGATAAAAGGTTAATATCTGTCTTTACATGTGATAGCTGACTCTGCTTATAGGAAGCCTGGGGTATAGATAAAAATACATTTAAAAAAGCACATACTGTATTTAAGCAGAAATGTGTGTGTTTATTTGTCACCCTGTCTTCGAAAACTCGGTTATAGTGGCTATCTAATGCCGGATCTTCCTGAAGCCAGACAGGAAGTGACACATTCTGGACAGGGCTATTGGGAAAATGCTTAGCTTTAGGGTTTACTTTCTTGGAATCACACTAGAACCGGAAAAATAATGTTATTAACCAAGTAAGCACTTTTAAAAATAACATGGAACAATTTATAGTTCACATTTTTTTTGATTAAGTTCAATGAAAATGTTTATTCGTTTTCAGTATATGTTTTTGTTCACCATGACATTTCTGATCCCTGGTTTTTATGTTGGTAGAACCACTGAATTCTGACCGTGTCCCGTCCTGCAGGTCGCCGCGCTGGAAGGGAACCTGGGTGAAACGGGTCAGAAGTACGCCATGGAGATGGAGCGTCTGCAGGCCACGCTGAACCAGCTGGAGGAGGATCTCTCTCAGCTTCGGCTCGACATGCAGCGCAACAAGACCGACTACGAGCAGCTCCTGCGCATCAAACAGAACCTGGAGCTGGAGATCGCCACCTACAGGCGCTTGCTGGAGGGAGAGGAAGCGTGAGTACTTAAATCAAGGGTTGTACTTACGGCTAGTCTATTTCGTCTTCTAGTCTAGTTTATTTCACGTCTGATTTTCTGTTTATTCTTTTCTCCTGCAGCGTTAAGGAAGTCCTCCCACCTCCTAAGAGTGAGTATTCAAGCATGCAAGCATATGTGCTTTTGTTAACATGTTTACAAAGGGAAATAAGTGGCACATTCACACCCATGTTACCCCGTGACATAAGCAGCTTTCACTTTGATAAGAGGTCTCTTTTGCTCGAGACCCACCCTGCCTATTCTCACAGCCTGGAGACATAAATTAACCTAGTTCAATCTGATTAGAAAGTTAGCCCTGGGTTAAAAATACATCACAATATTATCTCATCTATTTATCTGGTACAAAAAGGGCTGAGAGTTCTACACACGTCTCATAGCAGCAAGGCGACTAACAGAGGCCGTGTCTGTAGACTAATGACAGATTAAACGCCGTAAACAGAGCAACGTAGCAAAACAGAGCAGCACGTCCTTGGCTACGCAAACCTTACACGTCCATGTGTAAAAAAAAAAAAAAAACTCTCTGCATATCACCCTCACTTTCTTGACTGACTTTTGCTGTTACTCTCTGCAGAAGAGCCTGATGTTCGCACCAGGAAGATCGTCAAGGTGGTCACTCAAACCATGATCAACGGGAAAGTGGTGGACGAATCCAGCGAGGTTGAACAAATCGAAGAGTCCAAGAAGTGAGAATCAGGGTCTAAAATAAAGCTCCCATTGTTTGATAGGGAACACATTAACCCCCCCTGGAGGCCCCTGAAGGACTCTCACGTTTCAGTTTCAGACCCATCAAAGCCTTTCAGACAGATCATCTTTCCCGCGTCTTTCTCCAGCGACACAAAGAGGCCACGTTACTAGAGTAGACAGATATCTGCTTCAGCGCCGTACACGGGATAAGTCAGTTCTTTGTCCTTTAGTGTTTTTATCAAAAGAAACATCCTTTATTATTTTTCCCTTTTCCTGCTTGCTTGCAATTTGAGCATTTCTTCTAGGATTATGAAAGCAGGATGAAAGTAGTTCTCTGTAATCTGTAAACAGTGTAAACGATTGATAGCATAACGAATAAGACAATGAAAATAAAAATAATCCATTTAGACCTACATGCTTGATGTAATTATTGGTGTTTTGCTCATTTCACAATGCCGTTTGGGTTAAATAACGCTCCATACAGCACACGGTGGTTGTACATGACACATAATCTGTATCATTTAATTTTCTAGACTTTTAAACTTTCATGTGTTTTATTTAACAGACAGAGATGCGCTAGTTTGTTTTTAACGATTTTTTTTTAATGCTATAGGAATTAAACCACTAAACAAAATATTCCCTGATGATCAATCAGCTTAACTAAACAATTCAAAGTGCATCCTCATGATTGCTCTTTATATATATACATGTTCTATTTAGTGTTAAAATCCATCTCTGACATGTTTACACAGTTATTGACTAAATATCACAACAGCCTCTCATAAAATATGACTGAAAAGTCCGAAAAAGTAAAACTAAAAGGTTTGTTGATGTATTTATTGGCATTTGGTTGATTTTGGAATGCAGTATACACACTGTAAGCTGTATATCACACATAATCTAATAGTGATCTTTGATTTTTACAAGTTATTTTTAAGAAGAGATTTGCGAACTACATTTTTTAAATGCTACTGAAACTAATCCACTAAACAAAAATCTACAATGACAAAATGTTTCTAGATGATCACCCGGTATAATTAAACTGTTATAATCGAATCCTGATGATTCCTCTTTTTTCTACCATTAATAAATTAGTTTTATTTTTAGAATAAAATCTTTTACAACTCCAACAAAACAGCAGCAGCCTGTAAAAATAGCACACTGGACACAGTCGCACACACATTCACACACTACGGACAATTTAAAGATGACAATCAGCCTACAACGCATGTCATTGGACTGGGGGAGGAAACTGGAGTTCCCGGAGGAAACCTCCCATGCACGGGGAGAACATGCATATATATAGGACGCTATATATAAAAATATATATATAGTAAAAGGAAGCTATATATTAACAACCTTTAACCATCTAAAGAACCATGTCACTTTTACACATTATCCTAATGTAATATCGTTTTATTACATTACTTCTTACTACAATAATTTAACTTTTAGACTATTAATTGTACTGTACAACACTTGCGCTATCAGGTGTATGAAAAGTTCTCTATAATAAAGTTTATTATAATAAAGAACCCATAAAAAACCCTTTTTTAAGACCGGGCATTTTATGCATTACTTGTAAATTTCTATCTACAAATAAACTGCAGATTTTTTCTCATTTGTACCAGCGTCAGTCGCTTCTGCAGGGTGTGAGAGGCTGAAAGATCATCTTGCTCATAGAACTCCAAAACAAAATATTTGCATACTATTTTCTTTACAAATGCACGCAGGGCTGTATGCAGAGATCAAACGATGGATCCGTAGTTAAGCAGAGAACGTTCTCCTCGTTCAGGCTCGTCTTACACAGGTGTTTATGTTGTATAAGAGTTTCTAGGTGGAGTTTCAGATTATTAAAATGACCCGTGTGCAGGTTACACCTGCGCCGTTGCCTGGTTTTGTGTAGTGTCCAGATCGTCCTCTTTATATCAAGCACTTTCCTTTAAGGCCAGAAATAAACAAGGGGATAGAAAATACAGACTTAGCATTACAGCCATTTTAAAAATCAAATTTAAACTAATGGGATAATCGTCAAGCAGGTTGAGGTTGATGGTCATGGATAATCATAGTGGTGATAATTATGTTTATCAGTTATACAGCAGAACTGAATAATAATCAAAGCATGAATATGAATATGAAAGCTCCTTTTCTGCACGATGAACTAAAAGTTTTAGTTTTGTCTTGCAGTAAACATTGTGTTACAAAAACACCATACTAATAGCACCAAGCATAGGGAGAGTTAAAACACTGCATCTGAAAGATTATTTATCTCAGATATACTTATATATTTAATATTGCCCTTAAACAGCGCGTGATACTTTTATGTGTATGTACGTTATCCAAAACATTCATTTTTTAGATAGATATAATGTAATTGTGACCACAAGTTGTCAGACTGTGCTGTTGGACTTTATACAGCTCATTGTATAGAGTCGATACCACGAGAAATGTTCACTATTGTTCAGAATCTGGAATAAAAAAGTCGACACTTAAATGTGTTCTTAAAAGTATTTAAAAGTAAAAATGAAACGTTAGCATCTTTCTTTGACAGGTTGGTCTGTTTTTCACTTTGGTTATCAGTTTCCATTACCCACAATACAGTTCACCTCCCTGCTGATAGCGGTGTCATCTCTACATAAAGCGAGCGATGCAGCGGCGCTTTAGTCCTGTAGCCTGTCCAGCTCTCTCACCTCCTCATCTCTATACTCTGCTCAAACAGATCAGCTTCCAAAGCTTCAACTTTCACACTCAACACCACCGCACTCGTCATCTCGTAGATCACTAACTATCTGAGGTGAGTCTCTTCTATAATGTAACTCAGTGTCGTATAGCTGCACTGCATTCTGGGACTTTTACTCTGGATTTCTCATTAATATGATAGCTTTTTTATGAGCTAACAACAAAATGTGACATTTATTACTTGTGTATGAGATTGAGTTTAATTTTGTTCTCTTATTGATCTTCATTGTAACTGTGTTAACAATAACAATAACAATAACAATAAAATAAGAACAGCACCAACCAACAAATTAGCACCAGACTCATTAAACTCCCCACAAATATTTCAATATAAAAATATTTAACGTGTTTCAGGGTTGAGTTGAACTTTGAAGGTTACCGTTACGGGGTATTAATTAATGTTTGTACCTTTTCTTACAAGTTGATTTGTATGAAATCCAACCACATCATCCTCATTAGTTTAAATTTGTACATTTTCCCATGAAATTTGAAAAGCAAGTGAAGTGAAAGTGAAACAAAAGGACGATCTTTATAAAAGGTGATTGATTGGTATCCATATGAATTGATGTAGAGATGGTTTTGTTTTATCAGAAGAAATACATCAAGTGATCGTTGAAATTTGTGTGGAAGATTGGAATGAAAAAGTAAAAACGTGTATAGTTTGTTCATAAACGCTGATCACCACTGAGTAAGAGAACAAGTATTAATATTTAACTACATTCAGGTAAAGTAGAAATCCTGATTATAGTAACAAAGCACAAATGCTGAATGCGTATGATTATCAGATGATCTTCACTCACCTCTGAGCTCTGAACACAGCGCTTCGTTGTTATTCAGCAGCAGTGAGGTTGTAGATCATTATTAGTTAAGAGTTTTGTAGAAAAGTGTTCAGTGTGTCCTTTTCATTAAAACAAATTGTGAATCAAAGGTCTGAACTCTACATATGTGATAACCATCTTTCTTAGCCGAGGATCAGTGACTGCTTCATTCTTTTCAACTTAGAAACAAACTCAGCTGTAATTAGAGCTATTTAAGCCGCTGTGCCTGACTGATCACTGAAACCCCACAGTCAAATACCTGCTTTGTCTTTTTATTCTTCACTTTGTGTAACTCACAGATTTCAGGGCATGTTAGAAAACGAAGTAACTGATCCTCCCGATTTTATCACGATTAAAGAAACAGCTGTGACTCACTACGATGTTATTTTTCCTTTTTAATATTTAACTCAGCAGTGAATCGATGGGTCGTGTGGCTTCTCTGCGTAAAAAAGAACACTGCAGTGAGTGTTAGGACGACAGTGCAGAGAAGAAGAGACGCGATTATGCAAAAAACAGAATAAACACAGGTTTGAGGACACTTCACATCAAAGTGATGAGCAGGATTAAACACCACGGTGTCAGTATTGGCGTAGAGGGATGTCCTTCATACGCTGCTCTCCTCTTAGCGGGGTTCTGCTGAGTCAGGCATTAGTTTAGGTGTTTAGGTTTAAAACAAAATAAAAGAAATGATAAAATAGCTAATGCGTGAAATAATTTCAACCGTATTTTAAGATTTGTACGTAAGAGCTGCTGCTGTAATCATAAAGACTGACCTGCGCTCATCCCAGGGCAGTAGCTCCTGCTGTAACACGAACGACAGGTTTATATTAATGCGCTCGTTCTGACACTTTATCGTTTCTATAGTAACAGCGTATTCGCCGGGACTCGTACAGTGGACGCTCCATGTAATCTAACACTAATAGTAATAACAAATTTAAAAACAACGTATAATCATTTCTTTAGAATTTATAGAAGGAGTCTCCAGTGTCAGTGCTTTGTAACAGGCAGAGGTAAAGCTGTAACTTTGTTTTGTTGTTGTTTTGCAACATCTTCAGGACAGAGGAGTTTGCGCTTTGCGGTTTCTCGGCAACATGACAATCTTTGAGTGTTTTTTGAGAGAACCTGGTGAAGGAACGGCTTTCACTTGTCTCGCAGACATTCCACAGCACTTCGTCTTAACCATAAACCGTTAAAATGTGTGACATGTCCTTCATTAATAATTTAAACACTGTGATCGCTGTGGTATAAGTGGAATAACACACTCCGGACCGTGTGATGGTACAAAAATAATCCGCTCCGTGTTGAAGATTGGCGTGGAAGATTTTCTCATCGCCGCACAGCCCCGAGTGTGTTATTCCTTACATAATCTCTCCGTCCTATACTGAAGAGGATGGGTTCTGTTTTTGAGTCTCAAGGGTTCTTCTTCATGTCGTCTCAGGGAGTTTTTCCTCGTCACTGCTCATTAGGGATTTAAATCCACATCCAGATTATTGTCACCAGCGCTATACGGATAAAATTGAATTGAATGGAATGTTTGCAAACTTTAAGCAAAAAAATGTGTTTTGATTTTAAATAACAATTTATTTTCACCTTTCAAACATTACTGTGCTGTTTATGAGTGATGTGCTTTATTATGGGATATTTATTAAGTGCATTATAAAGGAAGGCTGGGATCTTATTAAACAGAGATTATGTAAGCAAACAGTGTCGTCTATAACTAAGAGCCGTTTTTTTTAATCAGACAAAACTCACTCAGTGACAGAACACTTCCTCATACATGCGTGGTATGTTTGTTGTGAAGGCAGTGTGGGCCATCGCTTCCTCTTCCTCCAGACACTGCAATTATGTTCGGCCACTGAAGGTGTGTGTGTGTGTGTGTGTGTGTGTGTGTACAGGTGTACTCAAGACCGGATGTATTTGAGAATCAGGGGCATAATTAGTGACCGAGTTGTGACGGAAGCAGCGATGTCGTGTCTGTACAGTAATGTCTGTTTCTGTTTTTGTAGGAAAAACGTCAGGTTGCAGAAAACAATGCATCATTTACAGGAAACACAACGGCAGAAGAAACTGTACACAAAAAAAGCACAACAGATTTGGATCCAAGAACCAAACAGAACACAAACATGAGAACTCTGAGACTGAGGTTAGTGCAGAATGAAAACGAGTTTAACTGGAGCTTAGACAGGATGAGAGATCACAATACAAAAACACATACGTGAAACACCGAAGTCACACTGTTCCTCAGTGCTATTTCCAGGGATGGTTCTAGATAATAGAACCCCTTTTAGAAAATGGTCTATTTTCATATATTGATGCAGCGAAGCTTATACAAAAACCGCTTACTCGAAGACTACTGAACAATTCCTGCACACTGCACACGATTATAATTATGTTAAAAAAAAAAGATTAAAAAGATTACATCTTTAGTTTAGCCCTCTGTGGGGAACTTCTCAAGGTTCTACATAGAACCACAAAACAAGATATTCTTTAGATGGTTTAGAGTTTGTTCAAGGTTCTCCAAATAACCTTTATCAAAGACTACTACAATTATCCTGCACATGTATCCAGATTTAGAAAACCAAAAAAATAGGTTCTTTGGTTTGTTTCTCTCGGGGTTGTGTAAACGTTCTATGTTCTACACAACCCGTTTATGAAGCGAAGAACCCTAAACTACTCTAAGAACATATTGAAGAACACCATGAAGAGTGTATTTTAGGTAAGTAGTAGAATGTAGCTGCCATGTTGAGTTTTGAAGAACCAGTTTAAGATGTAAAGAACCTTTTGAACCAGCAAAGAACCTGTATAACTTTCAGGGCATTCTCTAAGTAGAAATGGTTCTACATGCAGATTACCATAGCACCTTTGAAGGTTCAATTGAAGAGACAATTGAAGAACCTTTAAATTTTGTTAGTGTACAACTACAACTCATCCAAAGAACCACTCAAGAACCTTTTTTACTAAGAGCACCTAAGAAGTGGACACTAGCTGAAGACCCATTAAGGATTTAAATTTTCTAAGCGTCCTACACTTTAACAGCTTAATTATCCTGTTGCGAGGGCTCTAACCAAAACATTTCGATTAGAAAACCCCTAGTTATAGGGTTCTAAATGGAACCTTTAAAGCTTAAACAACTATTAATTTAATTTCCCCCCAAAATGTAAAACGTTTAAATATCCAAAGAACCCTTGAAGAATCCTTTTTATTTCTAAAAGTACTTAAGAAGAAACTGTCATGGGGTCATCTTTCAGAGGTCTCTTTAAGTAGAAACGATTCTACAAGGGTTCTCTAAGAATATTTAGAGGTTCATAGCATCCTAAAAGGGTTCTACTTTTAGGGGAACCCTTTCTGAGAGAATGATCATTTGTTGCAGGGTGCTACACAGAAGCTTTGAGGGTTCAACCAGAGGGCTGCTTATGAGGTTTAAAGAAGAGTTCCTCAAGGGCTCTTTGGACATTTAACAGCTCTAGCTTTCCTTTAGGAGGGTAACTGAGGGTTCTAACTTCCTGAGGGTTCTAACTGAGGGTTCTAACATTCCTTGTTTTCTGAAGTGAAATAGGAGACAAACTAAAAAAAAAAAACTGAAAGAATTTTTTAATGTTTGAATTATTGGAAAAAAGTATTTTTTTTTCCGGAAAATGCAGAACCGTGAGCTATCCAAAGAACCTTTTAAGGAACCCTTTTTTCCTGATCATGTACAAAAGAATGTACAGATGATTCCTGTCTAAACAGAGTGTGTGTTCACACGGCCAACACCTTTCCAACGAAACACTCTTCCAGTCTAGACGATCCTAAAGCACACAGGTAAACAATGTTCCTCATAGGCTCTTAATCCTTTAAACGCTGGAGTGGTTTTAATGACTGGATTGTTTTTCTCCGAGCCAGCGGTATCCAGCGTAGCGCCTGGTGAAACTGCAGTCCACCTTCAAATCGAGGATCAGCACGGACATGTAGCGTTCCTCCACCTGTGACATCATTAAACCGCGGCCTGACACTGTGTGGGCTTTTTACACCGCGGGGGCCGATGTTTGTCTCCGTGTATATGATTCACTCACGCTCGTTCTCAGGAAGATGAAATTAAGAGTCCAAATATTCCAACCTTGTGATTTAAATTCCAAAATTCTGGGCTGGAAACGACGGCTCTGATCCAGGGTGTGTGGTCGACATATAGCTGGGCTGTAGGCTCCCACAGCGCTGTTAAATTCTGCACTGTGATTGGTCAGAAGGTGTTGATTAATTCTCTACACTGCCCTCCAAAAGTTTGGAAACGCCTGAACAAAATAGGGTTTTTGGGCAATATCAGCATAAATCCTCTTTAGTTAGTGACCATTTTGCATTGATAATAAGGGACAACACTAGGCATCCGAGCAGTCAGTTTATTCAAACATTGACTTGATATATTACTCCAAGCCTCCTGGAGGATTGCCCAAATATGATTCACACTGGTTGGACACTTCTTACGGACATCACGGTCCAGTTCCTCCCATAGCAGCTCAATGGGGTTAAGGTCAGGTGATTGGGCAGCCACTCCATGATAGACA
>CM040991.1:22305795-22328295 GCA_022985145.1 Pangasius djambal
AAAATTTGAGTATTTTTCTATGTTATGTTCATGTTTATGTTCATAAACTTTTTATTTAATAAAATATGTTTTCATAGTTTGTGTTGTCCCTTATTATCAATGCAAAATGGTCACTAACTAAAGAGGATTTATGCTGATATTGCCCAAAAACCCTATTTTGTTCAGGCGTTTCCAAACTTTTGGAGGGCAGTGTATAACAGCAG
The DNA here is from genome assembly GCA_022985145.1 of Pangasius djambal. Lineage (NCBI taxonomy): Eukaryota > Metazoa > Chordata > Actinopteri > Siluriformes > Pangasiidae > Pangasius > Pangasius djambal. Next base: position 22,305,999 of record CM040991.1, read on the forward strand.
CTCTGACAGTAGCGCAGGCTTATATTAAAGCGCTCGTTCTAATACGCTATCGTTTCTATAGTAACCGCTCATTCATAGGACGGACGCTCCATCATAGAAGTTTTCTATAAGGAGAATGAATGTTTCTTTAAAATTTATGGAAGGAGTCTCCAGTTTCAACACTTTGTTGCAGTCGGAGGTGGACATCTTCAGGATAGAGGAGTCTGTGCTTTGTGGTTACCTTTTTGGTAACATGACAACATGACGTGCTTTTTTTTTTTTTCAACTTCAAGAGAGAGAGAACAACTGTTTATAGCTGCTATAATGTGAGTGAGAACCTGTTTTGTGGACATTAAATGTAACTGTAAATGGATAAAAAAAAAAGTATGTGTCAATTTTTTAAATAAATAAAAAATGTAAATGTCTGACTACTTTAATATAAACCTGTGATTGGCAGCTGCGCTACTGTTGGAGCTGCTGTTATAGAAAACGAATCAACACCTTCTGACCAATCAGAATCCAGACTTTAAGAGAGCTGTGTTTTTACAGATTTATCCTCACTGTAAATCTTATCATTAATAAACCGATGTCCTCTCTGTGCGCTCACACTGATGACTGACACACTGTCGTCTCTCAGAAAGTTTGTTCTTCGAGGATGTAAAGCTCGGAAGATCCGTCTAATTGTGTCTGTGTCCTGAAAACAATCACTTCTCCTCTACCCTGACATGAGAGTCACTCCTAAAAGTCTGTAAGGAAAGAAGAGGCAGAGGCGCAGAGAAAGCAGAAACATGGGTTTCTGTTATCTTTATCAGAGAGTTTACTAATTATCTGAATTATTATCACACTGACATGAAGAGATTCGTGTATGATGGGTACGGATGTGAATTTTTACAGACTAGATTTGAGTGAATAGCTGTGTGAGTTCAGTTACCGCAACTTCAGCTGATCTGCAGTGTGTGTGTTACAGACTAGTGCTGCCCCCTGGTGTCTACATTAACACATTACACATGAACACATTACATGTGAACACATGAATTCACTCAATCACTCTTACAGTAAGCTCTTTGTGGGAACGCAAGCACAGGAGTAAACCCTAAATGAGACAATTCGAATGCGCACACGTTCACACTTAGGGGCAATTGATCTTATCTGCCATGTTTTTGGATGTAGGAGGAAACCGAAGAACCCTGATGAAACCCACACAGACACAGGGAGAACTCGAGGAACTATTCATTTCATTGATTCCTGTAGTACGGAAGTCATGAACCACAGCTCTATGCGCTTACGTTGTTATTTTCGACTTAATAACTCGTTATTTCAAGATATTATATCACTATTTACAGTTATTGTCTGCGTATTTTTTATAATTTTATTTCAAGATGCTATGTCATTAATTTGACTTGAAATCTCATTATTTCGACCTTATTAATAGTTACTTCAAGATATTAATCAATATTTTGAGTTATTAATTACTTTAACTTGTTATTTCAAGATATTATGACATCACTTTGACTTATCATCTCATTCTTTTGACTTAATAACCCATTATTTATCTAACCCTAGATATTATATCAATATTTACAGTTATTATCTGCTTTTTTTTTTTACTTTTATTTCAAGATAACATAATTTTGACTTATAATCTCATTATTGCGATTTAATAACTTGTTATAACAAGATAGTTTATCCTTAATATCTAATTATTTTGATCTTAATAACCCATTATTTCAAGACATTATATCAATATTTTATTATCTTGTTATTTTGACTTAATGTCTCATTATTTCAAGATATTATGTCATTGTTTTAACTTAATATCTCCGTATTTTGACTGAATATCTCGTTATAAGATTATATAAATATTTCGACTTTCAAAATATGTCGTTATTGTAAAATATTATATAAATATTTTAATGTTATTATATTTAATCTCCTTATTTTGACTTAATAGCTCTTTGTTTCATGATATTATGTGATTGTATTTGACTTAAGGTTTAGACTTGAACTTAATAATTCACTGAGCTGCAGTGCGGCGTGTGAACACACGGGGGCGCCATCACACCGGTTCATTAAATATAAAAGGGCTAGAAACCTATAAAACAGATTACAGTAAAACCTGCAGTTTAGTAGCTTTTTTTTAAAAAACTTTGAACTTTGAACTTTCCACAATTTTAGTGTTAAAACCTGGAATTGAAAAGTACTGAATTGGGATTATATGTCTTTAATCTATCAAGATTGAAGAGTGTGTGTGTGTGTGTGTGTGTGTGTGTTTGAGGGGGATTTTCAGGGGATTTTGTAGCCCATCTGCCCCACAGTTTGTTGTGTTGTACATTCTGAGACGCTCTTCTGCTCACCATGGTTGTAAAGAGTGATTGTTTGAGTTACCATAGCCTTCCAGTCTGACCTCTCTCATCATCAAGGTGTTTCCACCATCAGAACTGAAGCTCACCATCTCAAAATTATACAACAGTCGCAACAGGACCTACAGGAACTTCGTATTCGACATAGCCTTACCTAGTAAAGGCCTAACTTGTCAAGATCAAACCTAATTTGGACCCATATGTTATAGGTGTCACTCGAACCCCAGCCACCCTGTCCTGTATGTTTTGGCTTTGTCCCTCTTTAGCTACTTTTTGGCAATCTGTGTTTACTTCTCCTCCGTATGACATACACGCACATCGATCCCTGCCCCTTAGCTGCATTATTCGGTGTCCAGTCTAAGAGTGCCTCCATGTCCACTTCACACTCTGATGTTATTGCATTCTGTACACTTTTATCTAGATTCCTCTTCGATGGAAAAGTCCCCTCCTTCCCCTCCTGCTTTGTACACTGGCTGAGAGACATTGCCCTTTTCTCATAACTAGAAAATATTAGATTCACTCTCAAGGAGCAAACAGTGAAATTCTCTTGTTCTTTGACATTTTTTCTGTCCTTTTGCAATAAAAAACTCAAACACTTTGACATTCCTAGCTCTCTCTATGGGCTATATATATATATATATATATATATATATACGTATATGTATTTTGCTTTTTCCACATATCTGTTTTGGTTCGAGTGTGTGGTCTAGTCGGGAAGAAAGAAATAAAAACTGAGTCCGTTTCTCCTGTTCCTCTGTAATTCCATGTTTATTTTCCATGTTTTTTTGTTTTGTTTTGTTTTTTCTCTCTCACCATTCCGTGCAAACTCTAGACATTGCTGTGTGTAGAAAAATCCCAGGAGATCAGCAGTTTCTGAAATACTCAGACTGGCATCAACAACTGTGTCACGGTCAAAGACACCGAGCTCACTGAGATTTGTTCCTCCTCCTGATGTTTGAACATTGTGAACATTAACTGGAGCTCTTGACCTGGATGTGCATGATGATTCTACACACTGCGCCGCTGACACACGATTGGCTGATTGGATAATCGCATGGACGAGCAGATGTACAGGTGTTCCTATTAAAGTGGCTGGTGAGTGTATGACCCCAATTAAGCGTTAGGTCTTTCTTATTACTCATCCAAAGCACTGTATGCATGGAAACAGAAAAAGGTACAACTGTCAACGCACTTAATGAATGAAATGAATGTACAAGACTGCATACACATACTTGTGCATGAAAAGTGTGTCATGCAATAGCATGCAGATTATTAAAAAAAACATTTCTGAGGATGCATCAGTGCATGCATGCATGCTATACACCTTGTAATAACACTTTATAACACTTATTTTGATGGAGTAGGGACTTTGAACCAGCATTAGGAAGCAAAACACACACTAGGGTACTAAATAGTGTTTAAAAGTAAACATTGCGTGCTGGTTTGTCATACGTCTTAGTAGTTAGGCATGCTCTTTATCACGTAGTGTATCTTTAAAAAGAAAAAAAGAAAAAAAAAAAAAAAAAAAAAAAAAGAGCGACGCGGCCCACGCCTCGAAAAGCGGCTCGTTCCGGCTTCGCCACTTCACCTCTGATATCCTTACACCTCCGGAGGAAGAAATAGTTCCTGACACGATCACTGCGCGCTCCTTCAACCCCTCTTCACGCACTCCTGAGAGATTCTCGCACGCGATTTCTACCTGGATTTCCTAACGCTGTAAAGGGTGTCGTGACCGCGCTTGCAGGGCGGCGTTTAATTTAATGGTCACGGCGGAAGGATACATCACACCGAGCGCTCGCGCGTCGCCGAGCCCACGAGAGCGAGCGTGTTTCAGGGCACGCGCATTTCGCCTGGTTAGAAATTTACAAGCGTGGATTAATATGATGTCCTGGACAAGACGCAGACTTTTAGCCGTGCAAGAAAGTGCCTTCCTGTTCTTCCTGAGGGTTTGAGCTTCAACTACAGAATCATTGGCTTGACGTGGGAAGAAAACTGGATTATTTATAAGATGATTTGTCACTGTGCTTTAAGGTAAGTGAAGTTGCGACTTGGATATGCATGAAATTGCAAGGCGCTGTTGTTTTCTTTTTCTTTTTTTTTTTTATTGTTGTTGTTTGATTGATTTGTTTTTTTTGTTTTTTTAACACACAGCTGTCAAGATCTATACCCATGCACTGTTATGCAATATTAGTAACTACATAAATGCATGCACCATCTTTACAGTATTTAACAGCTGATGTAGGTCTATACTAATCCAGTTCAGATGAGATGCTGCACAATGCACTGGACAGCTGTGTAATGAAATGAACTTTAAAGGTTCCATGGATGACGTTTGGATAGTTAGATGTTGCATTTATGGAAGTGTGAATGAAAAAAAAAACACTTTTTGCAGTATTCTGTCATTGATTCAGTGATTCGTTCATTTAATTTCCACCTTATTTACAACCTGTCATAATCAAGAAAAAAACATCATAAAAAGTAACATCATATTGCAGTTTACCGGCCTTTTAAAACACTTTTGCAGCATGTTTGCCCTTCTAAAATATGATAATGAATGAGTACTATGCTAATGAAGGGATGATTTTTAATTTTTAATAAGGTGTTATTGGTAATTAGGCTAATTGCTTGCCTCAGAGGGGAAAAAAACTATGTGTTTGTATGTAGTCATGTTTCTTAAAAATAAGGGTGGTGCATGAGGAAGTGTCCCTTATAGCAAAACTTTCACCTGCACGCAACTGAATCGTTTCTGTTTGATTCATTTAAGTGAGTCGACTCAGTGAATCGGATCAAATCAAACATATGGGCAAAGCTGTTCTGATTTTTAAAGGTGCACTTAGAGATTTAAAAACAAACATACAGTATATATAAAAGTGCATTTACTGCCTCCAGATTTCTTACCTAATGCACACTTAGATGAAATGAAGAGTCAGGTTGGTTTATAAACAACTCTAAATGGATTCAGAGCGGATTTCCTCCAGGTTTATGTGTCAGTGAGTTTGTGAATGTGTGTGTGACCCTGACCAGGATAAAGCGGTGTGAGCGGTGGAGTGAGTGCATTACTTTTGCTGGGAAATTACATCATTAAAATATAACACCATTACAACCTTCTGATTGCATATTTCTGGCCCAGAAATGACAAGGTAAATAGAAGTAGAGGAAAAAATGAGAGCTAGCATATGAGAGTATGTAGCATTTCCCTCCACAGCGACCAATTAATGACAACTTCTAGCACAGTTAGTTACACTTTAAAAAAAAAAAAAGACTTACAGCTCAATATTTTGTAAGATACCAGTACAATAATGTAATTATTACAAATTTGGAAAAACTCTTAAACATTAGAGACTGCGGCTTTAATCAACAAGGTTTTTTTTTGTTTTTTTTTTGCATGAACAGTTATGAGACAGAGACAGAAATGCAAATGAACTCTTAACTGCTGTCTTTGGTAGACATGTTTTGTGATGCATGCTGGGAAAGGTTAGAGCAAATTTGCCATCCACATTTGATTTGTTTGGGAAATACAGACCTGCAGTCACACACCGAAATGCATCGGCACGATTCATTCGTTTGCACGAGTTGATCCATTTAAAAAGTTTGCTTAAAGGAATCGTGTAAAACGTGTCGTAAAGTTTATCACAGTTTGAAAAAAATTTAAATCTGAAACTCGTTTGCTCTTAAATGCTGAATGATTCAACTCTCTCTCACTAGAACTTCTTTTAAACTTTCATTTTATAACGATTAACGTTGATCTAATATTCACTATTGATTCAAGCAGCACTTTATTTCGTCTCTGTAGCATCATCTTTAGCTAATAAACCTCTAATAAAACCTGTAATTGCATTATAAGCGCACTGCTGTACTTTTATGAGTAATGTGCTAAATTTAAATATGACAGTGTTTGTTAGGAATTATTTCCTCTAAAAACATGTAGGACGAGATGTTTTGTAACAGTCATTGCCGGGTTTATCAGAAACACAAGCATTATAGAAAAGTGAAAGTGTTTAGAGAAGTTGAGAGAGAGGAAACTTTCAGTATAAAAGCGTGTGAGCAGGTTTCAGGTTTGCAGTGTGTCAAAGAGTGATGAGCTCAGGGACTCGATTCAGAGTCGATTCAGAGTCGATTCTTTTGAACAGACTCTGTGAAGTGAATCGGATTGTGGATGTCTAGAAATATAGTTTAAAGATGTTTACATGCATAAGTGTTATTTTAGACCATTCATGAGGAGATGAGGAACCATCTGTCTTTTGTTCATAATAAATAACATAAACAAATGTAGTGCAATACATCAGATGATGGACATTTTGTGCACTGAGCTGTCCCATCATGCACCAGGAGTCGTCTGATGGCTGATATAGCTCTGCGTGTGTGTGTGCGTGTGTGTGTGTGTGTGTGTAGGGGACAGGATGTTCTAACACAGTGGTAATAGTCCTGTTGTGGTGAACTTTAAGAGCCTTGTAAAGTGATCTGGAAACCCCCACACGCCCCCCTCTCTGCCCTCTGACTCGCCTGTGTGTCGGGGTTCATGTTCTAACCGGGCCAATTTGGGGTTTGGCGTTGGAGGAATGAGTTTCCCCTTTAACTCACAAGTCCATCAGCGCGCGTCTTGGCTTACATCACACCGCTTTTGCGTCATGTTGGAATATAATTAGGCTTCGCTTTATTATTAGTATACAGTGAGATGGTGGAAGGTGAATTTCTGCAGACACGGCTATCTAAAATATCTGGACGTTAATATTGCTGTCTTTAAGTTGGAGGCGTGTCGGCATCAGAAAGTCGTTGTGGCCACCAGTATGAATGTGACATCTGCAGCAGACGGTAAGATTTAAGTAGCATGGTTTCTCACGCTGTCAGTTTTTTTCCGACCCAAAACCACTTGCACGTACACTACGTCATATCACGTCTCCACCTCCGAAACTCATACACACGAACGTCTGAGGATTATTTGAAGGCGGTGTGAAGTTACTTGCCAGAAATATTTATTATGAAACTGAACGTCATGTTTTGGTTTTGATCTTTGAATTTTGTTTTTTATCTCTGACACCTTACTTTCTATGCAGCAGCAGTGAGGTTTCGGTTATTGAGGTTTTTAACCCGAGCAGTTGAATGAGACGCAGCGTCGTGATGAGCTCAGCGTCTCATTACTCACGCACATGCATGAGCAGATGTGTCTTGATGACTAGTAAAATGTTTGTTATTTAGTTTTTTCATCATTTCTTCAGAACAACAAAAACTCTACAGCATCACATGGACAGATATGAATGATGTGGCAAAGTGAAATCGCATGCAGCAGTTTCAGCAATTAAATAAAAGTTGTAGATTAAATTATGAGCTTAACTAAAAAAAAAATAATAGATGAAAAACCTTTTTAAAAATTGCATTTTTTTTAGCCGCTTTAAATCAAAGTGCTGTAAAAAGGCCAATTCTTTTATTCAAGCTTATTAAAGAGGCAGGATTTCGCCCGTATGGAGTAAATACAAGTAAAAAAAAATATGCGAATGAGTATGTAAACATCTGCAGTGAGCATTAAACTACTCGCATTTGTGTAGTAACATGAACAAACTGATATTATTGTGTCTCGTATAGACATAAACATTATTGTTTATGTATATTTCACTGTTTTTGCCATTTTATAGTCACTTCTAAAAGTATAATAAATACATAGATTGATATAGATTGATTTATAAAATCCCACAATGCACCGTAACAGGTTAGTGTGAAGCCCGAGTCCGAGCGTCTCTTCATTTCATTGATGTTTGCTCTGTGGCACATCGTCCATGAGGAAGTGCAGGCGCTGGGCGTTGGTTGCTTCCTGGCGACATAATTTTAGCCATTTAGGTCATCCATGCCATGTGACTCATCAGAAATCTTGAAATATGATGTGCTAATAATGCTGATTGGACATTTGTACAGGAACTGTGATTTAAAAGACAGAAAAAAGTAAACTGCGTTTAAGATGCTTTACACGTCACTCCTGAACAAACGACCAATGGAAAGATAAGTCAGATTAGCAGAGGATACTTTTAAACATACAGTACGTTTAAGGGAAACATGCTTTTATGCAACATAATGTATTTTACGGACTTGTTTGTACTCGAGCAGGTACAGAATACCCATGATGCACTTTGTATTTATAGCAGAATTAACTAGATATTAGGTCAAAATAATGACGTCTTTAAATAACGAGATATTAAGTCATAATAATTAAATATTAAGTGTAAGTAATGACATATCTTAAAATAACAAATTATGTCTAAACAATGACATACTATCTCGAAATCATGAGATATTAACTCAAAATAATGACATACTATCTTGAAATCATGAGATATTAACTCAAAATAGTGACATACTATCTTGAAATCATGAGATATTAAGTAAGAAATAACGAGATATGACAAAAAAGAGAGATTAACTCAAAACATTGACATACTATCTTGAAATCATGAGATATTAACTCAAAATAGTGACATACTATCTTGAAATCATGAGATATTAAGCAAGAAATAACGAGATATGACAAAAAAAAGAGATTAACTCAAAACAATGACATACTATCTTGAAATCATGAGATATTAACTCAAAATAGTGACATACTATCTTGAAATCATGAGATATTAACTCAAAATAGTGACATACTATCTTGAAATCATGAGATATTAAGTAAGAAATAACGAGATATGACAAAAAAGAGAGATTAACTCAAAACAATGACATACTATCTTGAAATCATGAGATATTAACTCAAAATAGTGACATACTATCTTGAAATCATGAGATATTAACTCAAAATAGTGACATACTATCTTGACATAACGAGATATTAAGTCAAAATAACAACATACTCTGAAATAACAAGGTATTAGGTCTAAATAATGACATACTGTCTTGAAATCATGAAATATTAAGTCTTAATAATGACGTATTTTGAAATATTGAGGTATCGAAATAATATTATAGTAAGTCAAAATAACATACCATGGAATAACAGTGTTACTGTCTTGAAATTAAGTCAAAAATAATGAGATATTCAGTTGAAATATGTTAAAATAACGAGATATGTCAAAATAATTATATTCTATCTTGAAATAATGAGATATTAAATCAAACTAATAATATACTATCTATAAATAACAAAATCATAAATCGAAATAATAACATACTGTCTGGAACTAATGCAATACTTAATCAGAATAACACTAATAAGTCAAGATAATGATATTATCTTGAAATAATGAGATAAGTCAAATATAAGTCAAAATAATGAGACACTGTCTTGCAATAATGAGATATTCAGTCAAAATAAAGACACTATCTTGCAATGGCAAGATATTTAGACAAAAATAAAGACAGTCTTGCAATAATGAGATATTTAATCAAAATTGAGACACGGTGTCTTGCAATAGCAACATATTTAGACAAAAATAAAGACAGTCTTGCAATAATGAGATATTTAGTCAAAACAGACACACTATCTTGAAAAAATGAGATAAGTCAAAATAGACACATTGTCTTGCAATAATGAGATATTTAATCAAAACTGAGACACAGTATCTTGCAATAGCAACATATTTAGACAAAAATAAAGACAGTCTTGCAATAATGAGATATTTAGTCAAAATAACGACACACACTTTCTTGTAATAATGAGATATTCAGTCAAGATAATGACACTTTCTTGAAATCATGAGATATTTAGTCAAAAGAATTATATATTTAGTTGAAATAATGAGATACTATCTTGAAATAGCAAGATATTAAATTGAAATAACGAGATATTATGTCAAAAACAATGAGATATTAAAGTCTAATTAAGAAGGTATTAACGACTTGAACTTTTTTTCACAACTTAAGGGCTAATTTTGTTTTTGGAGGCTTTGCTAGCCCGAATCCGGAAGTTCGGCTCTCGGGCGGGTCGGTAGGGGGCGGTGTGCTCGGTGCACGTGAGCCTCCAAATAACCAACGAAGAAGAAAAACTTGGTCCGAATCCCAATCGGCTTCCTATTGGATATGTAGTGCACTATATAGGGCGCATAAGGCAGCGGGTTGTACACTATGTAGTGCGCTTATGTAGGGAGTAAGGAGTGAAATTGGGATTCGCCTTTTGCACCGGAGCACGTTTTTAGTCGCGGAGTCTCGCGCTGTGCGACAGAACTTTTTTCCCCCTGTTCCGGTGTACGGGAGAGAGGGACATGCACGCGCTCAGCGCCGGTGCCGTGAAGTCTGCAGCTCCGGGGAGGATGAGGAAGATGAAGAAGATGAAGAAGATGAGGAAGAGGAAGGGGCTCGAGAGGTTAATGCGCGAGCTCGTCTTGCAGAAAGAAATGACGGTAAATGTCACGTTACAGAGAAAATAAGATGGCGGCTACTGACCCACTGGCCGCCGCGCGGTAGTTAGAAAGTTCATAAAGTGTTGTTTCTGCATGTCCCGGTGATGTGCCGGTTTGTTACCGGGAGGGCGCGAGAAGCGCGTGCACGCGCTGAGAAGCACGCGGTGTGCAGAAACGTGCACGCGCAGCGCAGCGCAGGGGTCACGCACGTGGTCTGAATTCTTTCACAGATATTTCTTTTTATTTCTCTCTTTTTCTTTCACTCAATCCAGTTCTCTCTCTCTCTCTCCCCCTCCCCTCTTCCCTCCCTTTCTCCCAATCTCTTCTATCATCTTTTTTCTTCTTCCGCCTTCATCTGTCAACTAACTTCTTTTTCTTTTTTCCCCATTCCAGTCCTCTCTCTCTCTCTCTCTCTCTCTCTCTCTCTCTCATCTTCCACCTTCATCTGTCAGCTTTTTTCTTTCTCTCTTTTTTTTCTTATTCCAGTCTTCACTCTCTCCCCCGCTCCTTCCCTCCCTCCCTCTCTCTTATTCTCTCCTCTCATCTTTTTCTTCTTCCAATTTCATGTCAGCTTATTTCTTTCTCTTTTTTCCCCCTCATTCCAGTCTTCTTTCTTTCTCTCTCTCTCTCTCTCTCTCTCTCTCTCTCTCTCTCTCTCTCCCCCCTCTTCCAACTTCATCTGTCCCCCTTTTTTCTTTCTTTTTTTGTCAATTCTTTCTCGTTTCCCTTTCACCCTTTCCTTCCATTTTCCTTTTATTTCTTTCTTTAATTTCCTTTCCTTTCTTGTCTTTCTGTCATCTTTTTTTTTTCTCTCCTGATTTTTTTTCCCTCCTTATGCTGTCCTAACTTTTCTACCTTTCTTCTTTTCTCCCCTTTTCTTTTCTTTCTCTCTCATTTCTTTCACTTACTTTGTCTTTCTCATCCTTTTCCTTTTCTCGCTACTTTTCAGTTCTGACTTTTCTTACAGTTTTTTCACTTTTTCCTCTTTCAGGTATTCTTTTCTTTCCCATCTTATTTATCTTTCCTAACTTTTTTTCTTTTTATCTATCTATCTTTTCCCTGTTTCTGTTTTTTTTATTTTCACTCCTTTGTGTTTATTTCCTTCTTTCCCTTTCTTTGCTTTCTTGTCTTTTCTCATTTCTTTCACTCTTTTTCTTTCTTTCAGTTTTCTTTCTCTTTTTTCTCTTTCTCATTTATGTTCTCTTTATTTATTTATTTATTTATTTATTTATTTATTCCCTCCTTTTCCTCCACTTTCTTTAAGTGACAGACACCCCCCCCCCCCCACCCACACACACTGTCACTATAGTAATTTTTTTCATTTTTTTGCTTTTTTTTATACTCTGTTCATTTTGGAAAGTATGAGAAAGTAAATACACTCACAGCTGAAAAAGTACAAAAATGTTAAAAAATGAAAAACATTATTCTGTTGAAACTATATCGACTCGAGGCATCAAGGTTCATCAGTTGTATTTAAGATATTCTTAAAATAAACCAAAAAAAATGAGTGACAACTCCGAAGAACACAGTGATGAGTCGATTATGGATGTTCAGATGTTCTTCAAAACTGTTCTGAAGAGTTAATTATGTTGTAAATGTACAGTTATAAATGAATAATTTGTTAATAATTTGTTCTGTAACCGAACTATGCGGCTGTTTCTCCGCAGGTGTGTGTGAGCCGTTGAACCCGGGCGTCATGTGATCTCCGTAAGCCCGTGAACGCCCCCCGGAGGTGCCAGGATGCCCGTGCAGGCGGCGCAGTGGACGGAGTTCCTGTCCTGCCCCATCTGCCTGAACGAGTTCAACGCCGGCGGACACAAACCCATCAGCCTGGGCTGCTCACACACCGTGTGTAAGACGTGTCTCCACAAACTGCACCGTAAAGCCTGTCCCTTCGACCAGACCGCCATCAGCATCGACATCGAGCTCCTGCCCGTCAACCGCGCCCTGCTGCTGCTGGTGGGGGCGCAGGTGAGCAAGGGATTGTGGGATGGACGGGAGCAGTACAGGTGGCGCTGATATAGTGGGTGGGGTTTATGGGATGGGGAGTGGACGTGGTTCCGGGGTAATAAACAGGTGTTCTGGCATGTCGAGTGAGTGTTTAGAGATAGCAGGTAGGGATCGTGGGATATCCGGTGGGTGTCCTGGGATCCCGAGTGGACATTCTGGGGTACTGGGTGGGAATTCTGACGTGTTAGGTGAGTAGGTGGGCGTTTTGGTGTGGTGGTTGGGCTTTCTGAAATAGCGGGTGGGCATTTGAGATGGTGGTTTGGGATTCAGGAGTATTGAGTGGCCGTTCTGGGGTAGCGAGTGGAGATGGTGGGATATTGGAGGAGCATTCTGGGATAGCGGGTGGACATCTTGGGAAAAGGTTTGGGATTCTAGCATGTAGCGGCTCAGTGTTGTAGGAAGGCGAATGGAGATTCTGAGATGCCAGGTGGGCACACTGGGATTGCGGCTGGGGATTGTGGGATACTGGGATGGCGTGTGGAGATTCTGGAATAGTGGTTAGGAATCGTGGGATAGCGGTTCGTCATTCTGGCATGGCGTGTCGGGGTTCTGTGATGGCAGATGGACGTTCTGGGGCAGCAGGTGGGCGTTGTGGTGTGGCAGGTGGGCGTTGTGGGAGGAAAAATTTGGTTGATGCATTGCCACACATCATTGTGTGGGGACGTGTGATGAGGTGGGACGGTAAGAAAAAAAATAGTTGTTGTGGTAAAACTGTAGGAGGGGGATTATGAGGGAAAGTTTACGTCTCTCTGGATGCGTGGTTTAGAACAATAGTTAAAAATTCCTATTATAAGACAATGAAAGTCTTTCTTATTTGCTATTAAATATTATCGTGTGTGTATGTGTGTGTGTGTGCAGGTTCCTGAAAGCCAGAGTGTGTGTCTGGGCAGCGCTGAAGACACGCAGCATTATGACGTGTGCAGGACATGTGTGGAGGAGTTGGCGCTGTACCTCAAACCCATCACCGGGGGGAAAGGTACGAGCACAAGCACGAGTCTCAGCAGTGTGTGTGTGTGTGTGTGTGTGTGTGTGTGTGTGTGTGTGTGTGAGAGAGAGAGAGAGAGAGAGAGAGAGAGAGAGAGAGAGAAAGATGGTGAGAATGTAGTGTTCTATGTGTTTTTTGTTCTTGTGGTTATGAGGCTGTGTGTGTAGATCAGAGTGCTTCCTGTTTCCCCCTGTGTGAGATTGGGGTTTGTGCGTCAGAGACGAAGCGTAGAGTTTTAGCATTTCTGCCAGCTCGAGGACGTACAGCCTTATTAAATAAAATCAGTGCTATTTTTATTTTAAACTGGGAGACTAATGTGATTTTTAAATTTGGTGTTGCATCAGTACCGAGCTTCAGATGTCCTTGGAAGATTTGCATGAGCTGTGGAAATAAAGCGACTATAAAAGGCAGATGGTCTGTGTGTGCGCAGGCAGCAGGAAGCTAAACTAATGAGGTTTATGTGGATCTTGTGGCCACAATCTGTAATACAAACTCTGATTAATTAGTGGATTTTTTAATTGTTATACAAAGTTCACGACAGTAATTCCATTTTCAGTATAAAGTAGGTGGGGCTAAACGCAGGTAAAGATTGTGTAAGCTTCATGCGCATTAATCACAAGGTTGATGTTCATCCTTTTTACATAAATGTATTAAAACTTTGCACCAGGTTGACACTTTAACTAATTGTGTAACTAATGCAGCCTGACCACATGTACTTCCCCTGTCATGTGCGTGTGCGTGTGCGTGTGTGTGCGCGTGGGAAAGGCGTGGTGTCTCAGAGTGCGAGTGCGCTCAGTCGGCCCATGCAGAGGAAGCTGGTGACTCTGGTGAACTGCCAGCTGGTGGAGGAGGAGGGCCGTGTGAGGGCACTAAGGGCGGCTCGCTCCCTGGGAGAACGCACCATCACCGAGCTCATCCTGCAGCACCAGAACCCACAGCAGCTCTCCGCCAACCTGTGGGCCGCCGTCAGGGCGCGGGGCTGTCAGTTCCTCGGACCTGGTGAGTCTCGTGCACGTTACGCTGTAGAGTTTAAAGTAACTATTGTTGCGTTTTTTATGAGGTTTGCATACGGAGTGGCTCTGTGTTTCAAATGCTAGTGTAGTTGGTCCCTAGTGTCGTCATGCGCTAGGGTGTCCAGATGTCTCTGCACCTGGTCTCTGGTTCCCTCAGGTTTTCCCCACAAAGGCCCCAGTGTGCTGGTGTGACTTTGTTCCCCGGGGTGTATGATCTGCCCCCAGATACCCCTGACACACTGTCCAGACACTTCCCGGTTCTCCCAGGCACACAGTCCTGCCGGTTCCCCCAGTCTAGTTGGTCTGCCCGGACGCACTGTGTGGCCACTTCCTGGTTCCATCCAGATGCCTTGTCTAGCTGGTTACACAAGACACACTGTCCAGCAAGTCCCCAGTGCCCCTGGACACATTGTCCTGCTGGTTAATCCAGAAATACTGTCCAGTCAGTTTCCCCCCAGACACCTGCTGCATCTCAATTCGCCTCCTTATACCATGCGCTAAAAGTATGTACTCTTTTTGTGAAGAAAAAGTACATACTTTCAAGTGCGTAGCAAGAGAGTATGCAGGTACTAGAACATACTAGCATACGAACGAACACGTCATGTAACGGAAGAGAACGTCGTTGCCTAAACAAACCCCTCGCTGTATTTCAGCTTTTCTTCATTCATTATTCCTTATACAATTTATACTATATAATTTAATTTACGTTCCCTTGATTGATTGATTGATTGATTGATTTTTCCACATTTCATTCACACACACCTCTCTAAAATGCGTGCTTGAATCCGGCAAAGCAAACCGTCACAAAACTCCATCGCTCTCGCGCGAGGAGTCGTGGGTAATATTAGCCGAAAAAGTGTCCACGGATCCACGCTTAGAAAATCTATCGGAAATAGTAGACCGTCCGGGTACCTTTGGGATCCTCATTTCAACATACGACGATTCGGGACACGTTAATTCTAATCGTGTGTACTCTTTAGGACGGATAGTAGGCGAATTGAGACGCGGCAACACGCATCGTCTGATCCCCAGGATGCTAGAATCTGTATATCCTGTGCCAGATGGGTTTCTTTCTTGTTTTCTGACCGGCAGTGAGAATTTTTAATAAGCACTGAAATGTAAAAATCTGGCATTTTGAATAAATGTTGTATTTGTGTACGTTGTTCTGCCTGGTGTCCATGATGATTACTCATAGGGCAGATTCTGACTGGGAGAAAAATCTCTCATGTGATCTCATAAATGAGTTTTTTACAGTCTGAGAGCACCAGGCACACGAGTCCTCTCCCCTGTACCTGATTAAATCTGTGTCTAAACATCGCTGTGTGTGTGTGTTTGTTTGTGTGTTTCAGCGATGCAGGAGGACGCACTGAAGCTCGTACTGCTGGCTCTCGAGGATGGCTCGGCTCTCTCTCGCAAGGTTCTGGTGCTCTTCGTGGTTCAGAAGCTGGAAGCTCGGTTCCCTCAGGCCTCCAAGACGAGCATCGGTCACGTGGTGCAGCTTCTGTACCGAGCTTCCTGCTTTAAGGTCAGAGCAGTGATGCTGCTACAAATGCAACCCTGTCATTCATTATTTTATTATAACCGCATGCCTTGGAGCGTTTTATTCCTTGCTTTATTGCATCAGGCTGAAGTTGACTGATGTGATGGCAGAGTGACAGAACATTTGATCTGTGTTGTGTAAAGACGCTCGAGTGTTAGACAGGGTGTGTGCGCATCACGAGGTGTGTTATGTCGTGACTCCAGCGTGCTTGGCAGGGCAAGAATGTCACCCCTATCCCAGAATGCAACGGTGCACTATCTTTTTCCTGGTGGGGCTGTAAACGGAGTAGACGAAGTATTTCTGACGCAGCAGTTGGACTAGGCTTCGCTACACATCATAAATATATAAATATAGGATGTAATTTTAGAGAGTAAATGAAGTTTAGTGAAGTGTGTGTGTGTGTGTGTGTTTGGTGTCAGTGATGATTACTCATAGGGCAGATTCTGAGTGAGAGAAACACCTGATTCTCTCATCTGATCTCACACATGAGTTTTTATAGTCTGAGAAAACCGAACACACCGCACCGAGAGCGATGAGCTCATAACAAACGCTCCTGTTTGTCGACTCCACGTTTGTTGCCGGTCAGATTTTAATCTTCCGGTCTTCTCTTCAGGTGACGAAGCGCGATGAGGACTCCTCGCTGATGCAGCTGAAGGAGGAGTTTCGTACGTACGAGGCTTTGAGGCGTGAACACGACGCCCAGATCGTCCACATCGCCATGGAGGCGGGGCTCCGCATTTCTCCTGAGCAGTGGTCCTCTCTGCTGTACGGCGACCTCGTGCACAAATCGCACATGCAGTCCATCATAGACAAGGTACCGCCCACTTTCCCTTTATTATTATTTTTTATTTATTTTTTATTCACGATTTCTGTCTGAAGATGGTTTCACAAGGATGTTTTGGTGTTTGTCTGAAATTCACCTCTTAAATGTTTGGTGTAAAGTATTTTGTATCCATGTCTTAGCCAATAGGAAGAAGTCAGGGGGCGGAGCTTCAGGGGCTTTCGCACTCCGGACACATTTTCTAGTTTTATTTCTTTATTATTTTAGTGGTTTAATTTTTACAGTATTTGTCTGTTCAGTGAATGTAAAAAAAATAAATGCTTTTATTTTAAAAAAATAAATAATATACATGGGTTTATTTTTTGTTATTCTTTGTATTATTTACATTTAAATTTAATTAATAAAATGCGAGAATGTAATTTTATTTTTTAAATTTACCTATTTTTGGTTTTTATTTATTGTTTTATTTTATTTCAGATTTTTTTTTTTTTTATTAAATAAAACACAAATAAATAAGTAGGTTTTTAAATTGATTTTATTTTCCATGATTAGTGGAAGGTGTTTGGTTTCTTCTCTCCGTCTCCAGCGTAAGAAAATATCTCCACCTACGTAGACGCCTACAACAGACGGGCAGCGTGCTTTAAAAACATCCTTCTAAAAGCAGCCTCAAAGTTTAAAACACTTCCGTGTGTTACTCCCCAGATTCGCGTGCGCGCGTGTGTGTGCGTGTGTGTGCGTGTGCGTGCGTGTGCGTGTGCGTGCGTGCGTGTGCGTGCGTGCGTGTGCGTGCGTGCGTGTGCGTGCGTGCGTGTGCGTGCGTGTGTGTGTGTGGTGTCAGTGATGATTACTCTTTAGGGCAGATTCTGAATGAGAGAAAGATCTGATTTTTCTCACCTGATCTCTCACACGAGTTTAATAATCTGAGAACACCACACACACACACACACACACACACACACACACACAGTATTTACATTGTACTCATGTATGCAGCGTATCATTTTAATGTAAATAAAAATGTATCGTTTCTGCTCCACGCCCTCGTTCCAGCTTCAGTCCCCAGAATCCTTTGCGAAGAGCGTGCAGGAGCTGACGATCGTCCTGCAGAGAACCGGAGACCCGGCCAACCTCAACATCCTCCGAGCGCCGCTAGAACTACTGGCTGGCATTGACCAGAACCTGGGTGAGTGTGTATACACACACACACACACACACACACACACACACACACACACCACGGGGTATGAGGAAACTCGAATGACGTTTTCCCTCTGTCTGTCTCTGTGTGTTTAGACGCAGCCGTGCCCTCGTGGGAGGAGCTCGAGTCTGTGATGTTGGCGGTGAAGGTCGTGGTCCACGGGCTCGTCGAGTTCATCCAGAATTTCAGCAAAAAGAGTCACGAGACGTTTCAGGTAAGCGCAGAGCTCTTCTCACTACTTCCCAGCTCACGGATATCACACGGTCTATATCGTATATCGTGATTCCGTACAAACGTTAACGTTGCGAAGCGTGAAAAAGGGAAAAGAAAGAAAAAAAATTCACCTGATGGCCACAATGTAGCCATAACGACGCTCTTACGAGTCCTCGCTAGTATCCGCTAACTAACTTGCCTCGCTTTGCTTTCCAGATCAGATTAATTATCAGTAATCCAAATGAAATAAAGGTTAGTGTAACTCGGGCGATGAGGAGGTTGTTCGTCTTCGCTGTGTGAGATGTCACGTCACGTCACGTCACGTGAACGTCCCAAACATATACGTTCGCTGTTATTTTTGGTTACAGCAACGTTGGAATATTTTCGATTCTACACGTTAATAAATATTTGCTCACTAAGAAGACTCTTAGATTTTTCACTGCCATTTTGTCCTCCAAGTTTGTTTTTCTCAGTCGATCTCCAGCTTGCGATCTGATTGGCCAGGAGGTTTAAAAAGTTTGACATCATTTGGTGCTTTTCAGAAGAAAATTTTTTTTTCTTCCAACTTTACAAAGTGACCAAAAGGGACCACGTTCCTCTGGGATTAAATGTAAAAACGTGAGCTGGAGAGAGAGAGAGGGGAAAAAAAAGCAGATTAATAAGTGTTTTTTTAGATTTGGTGTGTGTGTGTGTGTGTGTGTGTGTGTGTGTGTGTGTGTGTGTGTGTGTGTGTGTGTGGTGTCAGTGATGATTACTCGTTAGGGCAGATTCTGAGTGGGAGAAACACCTGATTCTCTCACCTGATCTCACACACGAGATTAATAACCTGAGACACCAAACACACGCTGCTGAATTTTGCGCCCTCGTGTTTATTGAAATCAGGATTTCTGCGTCTGCGTCTTACGCAGAGAAAGCTTATGGTTACTTTGCGTAACCAGAGGGGGCGGAGCCAACAGTCTGCCGCTACGCCTTGGATGCAAATGAAAAGCAAACATTTGTGAAACCGTTTCGAAATTTAAAAACGCTGTTTGTTGTAAGTGTTTGATTAAAAGAGGTTAATAAGATACAAGATTGTGTGTTTAGATAATACTTAACGCACACGTCGGCATTTTGGACGCAGCTTTAGTTTCTGATGAAACGTTATTTTTGATTGAGAGATGCGTTGAATTTTTATTTATTTTAATATGTAAGAAAATAACTCGTATTTATAAACACAAAGTAAAATGGATTAAAAGGTACGAGCGAGAGATGATCAGTAAGAAATTACAACATTAACGGCAACGTTAATGTTTTCTTGTCTAATTTTTTTTCTAAAATTAAGAAGTTTAAATTAGTTTAATATTTTCCTTCTTTCATAAAAGTAGAAGAACATTTTATTTTCAAGAAGCTTAAGAAATTTCAGTTTAGGTGGTCCAACTGGGTTTAACTGACGTGTGTGTGTGTGTGTATGTGTGTGTGTTTTAGTCTCAGCCCAACAGTAAATACAAGACCAGCATGTGCCGAGACCTGCGGCAGCAAGGAACCTGCCCACGGGGTGTCAACTGCACCTTCGCCCACACCCAGGACGAGCTGGAAAAGTGAGCACACACACACACACACACACACACACACACACACACACACACACACACACACACGCACATGCGATTATACACACCTGCACACAGGGACGACTATTTATAAATGTCAGTGCATTACGCACATTCACGTGCAACCAGAGCAATCTGCAGAAATGAATACCACTTATATAACGTGTACACACACACACGCGCACACACACACACACACACAGAGTGACAGAGGAGGTTTTTTTTTTTTTTTTTTCCTTTCTGTTCCTTTATTCGTTTTCACACTTGCGCCCACACACACACCCACGCGACACACACACACACACACAGCATCTCACGGCTCTTCTGTACATCTCTCCTCCTCCGAGGTACCGAATGAGGAATAAGAAGGTCGGTTCAGGAACCAGGCCGTCCCTTCTGCCCAAAACGGGCGCCGTTAAATCCTCAGCCGTGGACGCGTGTCCCGGCGAGCAGGAGGGCGGGGCCTCGGAGAGCTCCTCCCCCACTCGCCTCGTGCCCAGAGGAGGAGAGCAGGAGCAGGAGGAGCTGATGAAGGAGCTAGCTGACGGATTCCCGGCTACCAGCCAAGACCTGTGAGCCACGCTTCCTCCACACACACACACGCGCGCACACACACACACACACACACACGACATTTTAATCCGAGATACCACATTTATAAACGGTATTTACGCTTGATCGCTTTTCAGACACGTGGTTTTACCTAATTAAAGAAACGAATCACGTGTTTATGCGTATTGTTTTTCAGCAAGATGATTTATTTATTAGTTTTTCTTGCTTTATTTTATTCTTCTTCTTTTTTTTTTTTTTTTTGTAGGAACCTCCGGATTTTAACGTTAGAGTACGCAAGTACGAATTATCACACACAGCTACAGCAAAAGAGCGTTTTGTTGTTGTTGTTGTTGTTGTTGTTGTTGTTTTTGCCTCGTTGAAAGCAGCAGATGAACCAATCGACACATGAATCTGGAATGACTGACATTTGTGTAGATGTAATTGTTTTTCGAACTTTCTTTTATTAACTTATTAAAGAATACTAGACAAAAACCAGTGCATTAAAATGTTTTCCAAAGTAATAAATTGGTCTAGAGTTTAGAAAAGTTACTCGATTAAAATATTAAATGATAAATTAAAATCATATTTATTTAAAAAGTGTCTTTCCTGAAGAAATCAGAGTGATTGTGCAGCTCTGGTGTGTGTGTGTGTGTGTGTGTGTGTGTGTGTGTGTGTGTGTGTGTGTATGGCTAGGCAGTTGCTATGGTGTTCCATGTGGTTGTTAGGGTGTTGCTCGGTGGTTGCTGTGGTTTTTCAGATCATTTCTAGGAGGTGAAAGTGTAAAAGCAGACTAAAAGTGCCTTTAAAAAAAAAAAATAAAAAAGGCTGGAACACTTTTTCCTTAAAGCAACCACACACACACACACACACACACAAGCTCCAGATTCATCATCTCTGGTGGTTGCTGGGGTGTTCCTGGTGGTTTCATGGATGTTGCTAAGCGGTGGTTGTGGTATCTCAGGTGGTAGCTAGGCCATTGCTATTGCATCTTGGGTGGTTGCTAGGATGTCCTAGGTGGCTGTTGCTATGGTATCTTAGATGATTGCTGTTGTATCTCGACTGGTTGCTATGGCGTTTTAGGTGGTTGCTACGGTGTTCCAGGTGGTTGCACAGCAGTTGCTATGGTATTTCTTAAGAAGTCTGCTGTGTTAATAAAATTATTTTTCTCATTAAATGGCAGTTTGTTTACAAGTTTCTAAATAAAACGTGAGATTTTGTATTGGACCATTTCATCACCTGTTTAATTAAATTAAATAAAATTTTCTCTGCTCAGTTTAACTCTGTTGCGTTCGTAGAATTTTCTAGAACATTGAACATGAGTCTGGCTCTTTTCTTCTTCTCTCAGGAAAACAGGTTCTCCTCCGAAGAGCCCAGCGGCAGGACCTCCTGCAGACACCTCGCTGCTCCTCAAACCCGCTTCTGTACCGCAGAGAGGTCACCACGAGGTCACGTACTTTCCTGAACAGAGGTCTGCGTACGATCTGCCGTCCTGCCCGTCCGGTGACTCTCTCTCTCTCTCTCTCTCTCACACACACACACACACACACACACACACACACACACACACACACACACCTGTCCACTGTAGGGTTTCTTCAATAAACGTCCGACATTTTCCCGATCATTTAATTTTAAATGTGCGAACAACTTAAAGATACTTAAATGTTAAAATTTTGTCACTTAACGAATCTGTTTCTCAAATCAGTAAAATTAACGATTTTGGAAGCGATTGTCGTAACCTTGACAACGGCTT
>CM040991.1:22341348-22358151 GCA_022985145.1 Pangasius djambal
GTTGGACAGGATTAGGAACGAGGACATCAGAGGGACAGCTCATGTTGGACGTTTGGGGGACAAAGTTAGGGAGGCCAGATTAAGATGGTTTGGACATGTTCAGAGGAGGGAGAGTGAGTATATTGGTAGGAGAATGTTGGACATGGAGCTGCCAGGCAGGAGGTGAAGAGGAAGGCCAAAGAGGAGGTATATGGAGGTAAAAAATGAGGATATGAAGCTAGTGGGTGTAAGTGTTGAGGATGCAGAAGATAGGGATAGGTGGAGAGTGATGATTCGCTGTGGCGACCCCTGAAGGGAAAAGTCGAAAGAAGAAGAAGAAGAAGAAGAAGATATGTGAATGGGCTCTCAGCGACCACCTGAAAGAACCGGTTCAAAGAGCCGATTCGAAGAACCGACTCCTAATACATTACTAGCGTTAGAAGTGAGTCAAATGATTGTGTACATCCAGTTTTTTTTTTTTTTTTTTGCAAATAATACATAGGTATATGTTATTTATGCAACTGTTTAAGTACAACTGCATTACTAGGACAAATTATGTTTTTCTGAGGCAACTGATGTTTACACGACGCTAAACTAGAAGATTCACGTTTCCGTTACTTGTTAGCTACGTATTTGAAACACAAAACATGTCCTGGCGGATCAGCTACACTGGAAGAGCCAGGAAATTAGTGTATATTAATTATTCGCTAAACAAAGCTTTCGATATTTCAGCCTTAGCGGTTTTTGCTAAGTAAAGAAAAAAGAAGTGCGAGAAAGCCTGCTGTGCGCATGCGCAAGCATAGAGAGTTTTGCGCATGCGCACTAACAGCGGCGTTCGGGTTGTGTTTACGGCGCTGCTGCTGGTTTGTGCCATGTTCTGTCAAACCTCTGTGGAATAAAAGCAAAAAAAGTCTTTTGGGGAAACAGGTAGGATATTTGTCAGCTGTGTCTTTGTCTTCCTTGAATTTATCTTGAGTTTAAAGCGTGTGTGTCCTGTAAATAATTCATCCCAGGCTCTTTATTGGCTGCATGTAAACGTGAGATGATAATATACTGAGTGAGATTGTGTTGTTAGCTTGTTAGCTCACATATAGACGCCTAGTGCGCGAGATATTATTTGTCCTACCAGTATTCTGTCTAATCCTGCTTTCCTGTGCTACGATTGGCTGTTTGAGCAGACTCGGGGGCAACCCACCAATCAGAGCAGAGAAGCGTGATACAATTAGCCAATCCCAGGGCAAGGGGGTGGGATTTGTTCAGAATACGGGTAGGAATCGGAATAACGCAGTTTGCTAGCGATTCTCCTCCGCCTGTCAGTAACATTAATAACTACTCGAATTTTGAACGTTTTTATCGCGAAATATTTTCGAGACAGCTTCTAAATCCTCCACAGCTGAAAAGTGTGGTTGTCATGGCGTTTGTATAAAATATAAAACGTACTATTTTAGTGTATTTACGATTTGTTTAAAAAAAAAAGAAGAAGAAATCTCTCTGCAAAACAAACTAGCTAGCTCGATTAGCTTGCTATTCAGCATCAGTTGTAGTTTAGTGTATGCAAATTTAATCTTCTTTGTACAATCTTTATTTCCTATATTTTCTGCAGAATTGTGTCTGTCTGCGAAATACGAGTTAATTTTAAAGAAGGCAAGGCTGTGCGATATATATAATGAGCGCGAGCCCAACCCAGCCCTTAACCTAACAGACAATACTGATGAGAATACACACATATACATACACACACACGCGCGCACACACACACGCACGCGCGCTCCCACTCGCGCACGCAATGAGCGTCAGCTGTCGCACGTGCGACTTTTGTTTTTTAAAAAAAATAGCCGCGCGCGCACCTCGCAACGGTTTTAACCGCCTTTCTTATTACTGTTATATTAATGCTGTTCAGAAACATTACAGAAATGCAATAATTTAATTTATCTTCCAAATTAATTTAAGTTTCTTATCTTATCTTAATTTGGAAGTTATCGGTTCGCGATATGACAAAAATATTATATCGCGGTACCTGAAGATCACGATACACGATGTATATCACGAGATCTACTGTTCGTTCGCTAACATTTCTTATTTTTTGCCTCACATTGGTTATACAAGCTATACTGAGCAATGACAATAAAAACCCACGTGACTTGACGTAGGCTATGTCGAAACTGCATTTTCGCTTTAAAACACTCTCGATCTACACCTGTGTTTTCAAACGTTTTCCAAAAATTGCTTGTCTACACTGAAACGTCTGAAAAAGCTTACATACCTATACTGCGTATCGCGTAAAAACGTAAGAAGCTTTGACCCGCGTCATTTCCGTCAGGTGTTTGTTTAAAAATGAAATCTGAAGATTGTACAAAGTGACTTTAATCTTTAACAATACTATCAACCTGGATAGCGGGCACAATAACTGCAGTACAACATCGTCCACCATCTTGTTTGTTTTGAGTTGAATGGGTCACATGACTAAAAATACGTCATTGTTTTTGAATATCTCCGTTTTCACTGTCCACAGTACAACGCGAAAATGGCGTTTTCAAATTTATCTCCTTGGGAGAGTATTTTTTGAAAAGCTCAGTTTTCGCTTGACAAAAATGCTGTCTCATTGTGGAAGGAAGACCAAAACGCAGAGAAAAACATGCGTTTTCAAATCTGTAATTAGTTTGAAAAAGGACACTGAGTAACCATGACCTCTACGTCAATTCATTAAGACTTTTATTTTTCTTTGCCGTCGTAGCTACATACAGATGTCAACATTCTGGGCCATTTTTTTGCCAGTTGTTTAGAGCACTACTTAGTTTTCGTAGATTCCTCTAACAGTTTTTGTTGAATTATGTTATTTCTCCAAATTTCGAATGATGTAGCAATCCATTGTAGATTTTGTATTTGTAGATTTTGTAGAATCCATCATGTAGATTTTCGATCTTTACGCGATCCAGTGCGTCTATTCGAGAAAAAAAAAAACATGGCTGCTCATGTATCGCTAGTTTCTGTATTTAACAGATAAAGAAGATCTACGCAAATTATTTCTGTGTGATTAGCGAATCTCCTTTTGCTCATTGTCTGCCACAAAGATCTTATCACGTTAATAAACCTGAGATGAAATCAACAGAATTTCAAAATGGAGTTACAAATAAAAACTTAAATCATCTTTACATAAATCAGTAAAATCGAGTTTTATCAAGTAGAAAGTAGCGCAAAGTGAAAGGTGTGAGCGCCGACATTTTGTTGTGATGTCAGGTGCGATTATGTTGGAGACCTGCCAATCTTTACGAATTTTTTTTACGCATAGGTGCTCCGAAGTATAACATCGGTATACGCTAGTACGAGTCATCACTCAAAAATACGGCAAAAGACTAGTCTTCTTTTGCTCCCGAATAAAACACGAGATGACCCAATTGATGTATGATAGTCGAATGATCGACGGTTGCATAGATGCTTAACTCTGCGATATTAACTGTCTGGAAGCCCCGCCCACTTTTCCCACCATCGTACATGCTCTCAGGGCATTTTTGGTTTCTGTCACGGTACATGGAAAGTTCATTAATGTGAAATAAAACCTATCAGTGTGTGTTTGACTTAGCTAACTTTAGACAAGTAGGCTATATAGTGAACATCAGTTAGCTATATTTATTAGAGGTGGCACAGAAATATTTCAGAAAGAGATAAAGGATGAAAATTTTGATTTGCAAATAATGTTAATCCTATTGTTGGTGAAAGAAAGTGATGCGTTCGGAAGCAGAACAACAGTGAAAACGTCCGCCATATGATCATTAGACAACCGATTAGTTGAAGTATTGTATAGAAAACGTACAGTTATGTTTCTTAAAAAAAATTTTTTTTACTCCCGAAGTGGACGGGTTTCTTTTGGAGTCTGGTTCCTCTGAAGTTTTCTTCCTCATGATGTCTCAGGGAGTTTTTCCTTGCCACTGTCTCTGCTCATTAGGGATGAATCTCAAGTTACATCTGTATCAGGATTTCCGTAAAGCTGCTTTGTGACAATGTTTATTATTAAAAGCTCTATATAAATAAAATTGAATCGAATATTATTACGTCCTCTCTACTCTCCTTAAACTTGAAAATTTGTCAATCCTACTTTTAGACGATGAAATCATTTACCGTTATTATTGCATTCGTCTAAATCGCAATTTACGATCGCTGACCGGAGAAAACGCGGTCGTGGACGGTCTCCTCAACCCCGAGTTCTGCAAGTGACGTCGAATCAAAATGGCCGCTCACAGCATGAGCAGTAAAAAGTGAAAAGTAGCAATTCGTACCTTTAAATGAGTTATATTGTGGATGTACACTGTTCTGAGGAGGAAAATATACATCACTCGTTACAGCGAGCTGGCTAGCTAACTTTGGAGACGTCCCTACCTACCTGTAAATGTCCTCTGCTTGTTTCTTGGCAGTAGATGGATTATTATTTCTACAGCATTGGGTTGTAAATGTAAATATTGTGCAGGCGTTGCTGTTTGCTCGGTGGTTGCCTGTCATGGCGTTTTTGCATTTTCACCCGTCATCAGTTGACTGCAAAGAGGCATAAATGAAACAAAACAAATCCCCGGTTCGACCCGTTCTTTTGTTACAGCTGTATTGTCTACATGTTGAAACTTGTCCTTGGTTAATATGGATGATTAATAGAGCAGGTGGTTGTTCTTAGCGACTAGGACACACACACACACACACACACACACACTCCGATACACACAGGACAAATACAGTTTTAGTGTACAAATATTTCACAAACACAGTGTCAGCTAATACACACGTTTATTCTGTTTCTTATCAGGCTGTAGAACAAGAAGTTACCTGGTGCAGGTGTATTAGGAACTGGGAAAAATCAGGACCGGATCAAAGCAAATGTCTATAATCAATTATTTTGAGATTTTCTAGTGCATCATATAGCCTAAACTCCAAAAACATAATGTTTAATGTGATGGTTTCTGTTTCTATATCAAGTACTTGGATTTGGGGGCGTGGCTGTATAGGAGCTCAGGTTGTGATCTTATAGACTTCCTAGCTTTGGACCAATCATGTCAAAGATTATCCTAGGAAACGTATAGCGCATTAAAGGATGTCTGCGGTTTGTCACGGTAACATTATAATTTAGCAGGTTTGGTGGAGAGAAAATGGCGACGTTATTTGACTCTGATATAAGTCCCAGTCACGTGACGCCCCAATGAGGGACATTTCTAATTTGCATATCATGCATATTCATAGGTCGGGGTAAAGGTTGTGAGTATGTTTCTTGACCATTTAAAAAAAAAAAAAAGTCTAATACCAGTTCAGGTATAGGTTTGAGAATAGACTGTTATTGTGAAATATTCGACGTGTGTAGAGGTTAATTTGTGCATGTTGAGCCAACATTCCTCAACAAGCCCACACACTGGGGAGATTCGCCTGATCTCCAGCGGATGCCTGGAAAGTAATTTATGATTGAAATGATTTAAAGGTTCTCCCGAGTTCTCACTGGTGTATTTGGCGTGTGAGTCGACGTGAACTTGTGCGATACGACTATATGATATCGATCCTGCAGTAAATTACAATCACAGTAAACTTTCTCTGAGAGCGTCGCAGGTATCTTTAGGACTTTTATACCTCTTTTATAGGCAGCGTGCACTAGGCTTAGGTCACCTGGTATCACCTGGTATCACCTGATATCACCTGGTATCAGAACGAGGAAATGAGTACCGTATCGATCCGTCACTAGCTGAGTGCCGGTGCAGTTGTGTGAAACAAGTTGAAGCTCCTGTGTGTGTGTGTGTGTGTGTGTGTGTGTGTGTGTGTGATGGGTCAGTGTTAGAACAGAAGAGCTTGTTGAATAATCTGTCTTCTGCCTGGCGGGTGACTGTGAGACAAAACAGATCCGTTACACAACGCCAGGGTTTACACTTAATAACCGTGCACACACACACGCACACACACACACGCGCACACACACACACACACACACGTATATTTTATTGTTATGTGTACACAGCAGTCTAACACACACCATCATAAATTGTAACACTCTCTCTGTCTCTCTCTCTCTCTCTCTCTCTCTCTCTCTCTCTCTCACTTTTCCCTTTCTATCTGTCTGTCTCCTTTCCTGTTTCTCCATCTCTCGTTCGGTCCCTGTTTTCTCTCTCTCTCTCTCTCTCTCTCTCTCTCGCTCTTCTCTTTCTGTTTATCTGTTTCTATCTCCCTCTCTCGCTTTCTCTCTTTTTTTTTATTTGATTTGACTTTGTGTGAAGTTAGTACTGATAAGTTACAGACTGTACTTTATAAGTACTTTATAAGATGATGTGTATAAATGTATTTATATGTATGTAGTTTGATTTTATTTTTGCCATATTAATTTGTTTTTTAACGCAGTGAGAATTGATAGGACAATGTTTTAGTAATTGTGATGAAGGTCTTTTGAAAAGATTCTCTCTCTCTCTCTCTCTCTCTCTCTCTCTCCCCATCTCTCTCCATCTGTGTCTCTTCCCTGGTCTTTCTCTCTCTCTCTCCCCATCTATCTCTCTTCCCTTTCTGTTTGTCTGTTTCTTTCTCTGTCTCTCAATCTCTTGTTCTGTCCCTGTTCTCTCTCTCTTTCTCTCTCTCTCTCTCCATCTATCTCTCTTCCCTTTCTGTTTGTCTGTTTCTTTCTCTGTCTCTCAATCTCTTGTTCTGTCCCTGTTCTCTCTCTCTTTCTCTCTCTCTCTCTCCATCTATCGCTCTTCCCTTTCTGTTTGTCTGTTTCTATCTCCCTCTCTCGCTTTCTCTCTTTTTTTATTATTTGATTTGACTTTGTGTGAAGTTAGTACTGATAAGTTACAGACTGTACTTTATAAGTACTTTATAAGATGATGTGTATAAATGTGTTTATATGTATGTAGTTTGATTTTATTTTTGCCATATTAATTTGTTTTTTAACGCAGTGAGAATTGATAGGACAATGTTTTAGTAATTGTGATGAAGGTCTTTTGAAAAGATTCTCTCTCTCTCTCTCTCTCTCTCTCTCCCTCATTCCCTGACTAGCTAACATAGCGAGCATAACTGCTGTGTAACACTGTAATTAGTATTTCACTTTATTTCGCAGCTTGTATATTTGTCTTTAGTTGCTTGAGCAAAGTCGCAGGCAGAGTCTCAGGCTACGTTTACACGACAACGACGTAGTCAAAAACGGAAAAGTTTTTCTCTGGCGTTTTCAAAAATGTTTCACGTTTACACGCATCCGCGATAACGGCCAAAAACGCTGTATTACGTATGCGCTTGCCTTTACAATAGACACGTACTGCGCATGTCTATGTACCTGACACGTACTGCGCACGCGCATGACGTCACCGTTTTCAAAGATTCCCGTATTGGGTGTTTACGTGGAGACGATAACGGCGGCGTTTTCAAAAATGAAACCCATTTTGCGTTTTCAGTCCCCAAAACGCCGCTGTCGTGTAAACGAACAGGCAAAACGCATAAAAAGTTTCCCGTTTTTGGCTGAAAACGTTGTCGTGTGAACGGCCCCTCAGACAGACGGCTTTAAATCATGTGTGCTCGTTAGCATATTAGGCTCCGCCCATTATGACAGTTCTCACATGTGGTTGTGATATAAAGATGTCCAGCTGAGTGACCACGAACGGGAAAGTCTCAGAAAGTGTGTGTGTGTGAGAGCGTACTGAGAAAACGATACACAATGCCATTTAGTTTCACACACTTCTCTGGAGGAAATGCCACTGACCCGGTGTGTGTGTGTGTGTGTGTGTGTGTGTGCGTGCGCGCGAGGTGAGAACAGAACACAATACAGCAGCAAAGCCACAGCCTGCCATTCACTTCCTGTTCCTGTTTTACATTTAAAACATTTGATTTTATTTAATTCCCTTCTGATGAACAACACCAAGCGACAGAAAGCGTGTTAATAAAAAGGAGAAAACTGTAACTTAACACTAACCGTGAAAGTTACGCGTTCAGTGACTTCAGCCTGCGTGTTTTTGTTTGTTGTTGCTCATTAAATTGTGGGTTTTTCCCCCCATTACTTTCAGATTTATGGCTTTGGTCGTGAGAATAGTGATACTAGTACTACTGGTACTGGTAGTGAGGTTTTGTTGTTGTGGGGAAACTGATTTATCCACCACATCTGTGCCACTGTTTCCCGCACTAACAAAAGAACCTCCCTGACATGGTTTTAGACTGTTAGTCCTCTTAGTTAAGGCCATGTAGGCTTGAGAGTTCGTGTACAGTATGACATTGTTCTATTGTGCCAAAAAGGGGGCGTGGCCAGACACCAGTACACCCCTCTGATCACAGATCACAGCACGGTCCATCACGCGTTATTCCTTACAAACTCCATAATTCAATTAATTTGAAAGAGGTAAAATAATTTGTATTATTGTCACTTCTCCTGTTAAACCTCTACCTTCCACAGACTTTCAGTTTATTAGTTGGTTTAAGTCTAAGCCATTTCCTGTTCCAGAAGCTACTGAGCTAATGTTTGCTTAATCTTATCAGGAAATACATATCAGAGTGAGTTTTGTTGATCTAAAGCACACTCATTTTGCCCTCTAGCACTAACACATGAATACATTATTAACATAAAAATCACGTAATACACTTCAGTATTTATCGCACTTTTAAACTAACGATACGCGGTTCTTTGTGCATCGCTGCATATTGTATAAATATTGTGAAATATTCATTCAGTGCAGTTATTTATTTATTTATTTATTTTTTAAAATGTACCCTAGGATTGAGTCTTTATCTTGAAACCTTCTTGCATAGATGACAAATAAAGAGAACGATAAGCGCGAAGCAGTCAGGAAGTAGCGTTTCGCAGGATCCATACAAATTAACGTGAAGCTAGTGCACTCTTACACAGTTAAGTGTTATGGACTTTAATGTAAATAGTAGTAAAAAGTAGTCGTGTGCGATATTACAAGAATATCACATCACCATATGGCTCGCTTCTGTGGCAATAAAAATATTTAATAATAATAATAATAATAATAAGCAAGCACTAAATCTTCTGTCAGCTGAGGTCAGTCTCCAGTGTCAGCACTTTGTAGCAGTACAACACACTCAGGAGCCTAAGAACCTTTAGTCCTCCAAGTAGAATCCTTTGAGGAGCCTAAGAACCTTTAGTCATTCAAGAAGAACCCTTTTAGAAGCCTAGGAACCTTTTAGTCCTCCAAGTAGAACCATCTTAGGAGCCTAAGAACCTTTAGTCATTCAAGAAGAACCCTTTTAGAAGCCTAGGAACCTTTTAGTCCTCCAAGCAGAACCATCTTAGGAGCCTAAGAACCTTTAGTCATTCAAGAAGAACCCTTTTAGAAGCCTAGGAACCTTTTAGTCCTCCAAGTAGAACCATCTTAGGAGCCTAAGAACCTTTTGTCATTCAAGAAGAACCCTTTTAGAAGCCTAGGAACCTTTTAGTCCTCCAAGTAGAACCATCTTAGGAGCCTAAGAACCTTTAGTCATTCAAGAAGAACCCTTTTAGAAGCCTAGGAACCTTTTAGTCCTCCAAGTAGAACCATCTTAGGAGCCTAAGAACCTTTAGTCATTCAAGAAGAACCCTTTTAGAAGCCTAGGAACCTTTTAGTCCTCCAAGTAGAACCATCTTAGGAGCCTAAGAACCTTTAGTCATTCAAGAAGAACCCTTTTAGAAGCCCAAGAACCTTTTAGTCCTCCTAGTAGAACCCTTTTAGAAGCCCAAGAACCTTTTAGTCCTCCTAGTAGGCTCCTCAAAGGGTTCTAAGAACCTTTTAGTCCTCCTAGTAGAACCCTTTTAGAAGCCTAAGAACCTTTTAGTCCTCCAGGTAGAATTCTTTTAGGGAACGACTGTTTATAGCTGCTTTATATCGTAAGTGAGAACAGGAACTAACTATATGTAACTAGAAATGGATAATAATTATCATGCATTGTTCTTTAATAAAGGGAAAATGTGAAAAATATGAATCATTGATAAATTCCTGTGGTATAAGAAGAATAAAACACATCATATTTTTGTGTTTATTTTTCACCTCGCGACACGAATGTTTTATTCTGTTTTTATTTTCAGTTCGCCGTTTTTCCCCTCGTATACTCTGTTTAAACTCTTTTTTTTTTTTAACTCGTTTTTTTATTCATGTTTCAAGAGCTGTCTTTTCTCTAGCTTCTGTTTCTCATAGTTCGCAGGAAAAACGTGCCAAATGTATCATGCGCTCTTTTTTTTTGTTGTTGTTGTTGTTGTTTTATTAAAACCTTCCTGCTCTACTGGTTTTTTGTTTTATTTTTCCTCATGTCTGTACTTTCACTTTCTGTCTCTCTCTCTCTCTCTCTCTCTCTCTCTCTCTCTCTCTCTCTCTCTTTGTTCCTGGTTTTCTTTCCTTCTGGTTAAAAAGCCAAAGTTAGTTGCAGTTTTGTACTCAGGACTCCATCGTTTGAGCTCGAATTGTGCCGGTTTGTGCTGTTAAAAGAAACGCGGTTACAAGGAATTTTTTTCTTAAATATAACAAACAACTAACCTTCCTTCAGGTGCGGTTACGTCATTCTCTACTCCATGTCGTCCAAATCGCTCCAAACTGCCGCTGTTCGTTTGTGTTCGGTTTGTTGCGCCATTAAACCAAACGATGTAACTTAACTTCACGAGATACGAGAAGAACGTTTTCGGGAGCGCTGACGTCACTCTCCGTCCCACGTCGTCTAAATCGCTTCTAACCGGGGACGATCGTTTGTGCTCGATTTGGTGCGTTTTGTGCCGTAGAAAGAAACAACGTAACTCGTTCCCATCTTTAGACATTAGCTATGTTTAGACTTCACGCGGCGTCTACACCAAAGTACCGAGTATTTATTATCATTTCTTATCCCAGTGTTTTTAATTTGATTCAAAACAAATGGTGCACTACTAAGGAAGCTGAGTGACTGTGTTGTAACGAACGTTTGCTCGAGAAGATTAAAGTGTAATTTGTTTTATATTTGCATATAAATATTTTGCTTAAAATTTTTGTAAGCAGTTAGTTGAAAACCGGTTTGCTTTTTAGCTTAACCAGGTTTTAAATTTGGCCATTCAAATCAAATCATATGTTCCCCTCATGACCTCTAACAATCTCTAAGACTCCTTGCTGCCAGAAGAAGATATGTTTTAAAGAAGGCGCAGCGCCGCGTGAAGTCTAAACATAGCTAATGTCTGAAGATGGGAACAAGTTATGTTGATTCTTTCTACGGCACAAATCAGCACAAACGAATGGTATAGTTTTGGGGACAGTTTATTTACATGGGGTGCCAACTTCTCAGATGAGGATGGGTTCCCTTCTGAGTCTGGTTCCTCTCAACGTTTCTTCCTCACGTCGTCTCAGGGAGTTTTTCCTCACCACTGTCGCCTCTGGCTCGCTCATTAGGGATAAATTCACACGTTTACAATATATTTTGAATCTGTTTACTTCCGTAAAGCTGCCTTGTGACGATGTCCATTGTTAAAAGCGCTATACAGATAAAGTTGGATTGAATTAGTTTAGGATTAAATACCGAAACTTGATGTAGGAAATGAATAGAGCCGTGGCGAGCGGGAAAATAACGTAGCCGGCTAAAGCTGATAATGTATTTGTTGTTTGTCTGAAATAAATGCTGATGATTTAAAAACTCGTGTCGTATTTACACGATTGTGTCTCTGCAGGTGAACCAGCAGCTCCTGTCTCTTCATTTCCATATTGCTATGGAAGTGTGTGTGTGTTTTGCATGTTATTTATCACTGGTGGTTGTAGACCAAAGTTCCTCCACTTTAGTAGATGATGAGAGAGGTCAGAGCTGACAGGAAGTCTACAGTAACTCAAATAATCCCTCTTTACCAAGGTTTTAAGGTTGGATTAAATTTAGGAAAGGGTGAGGGATTAGCTTTTGGTTAGAAAGTAGGTTTGGATTAGGGGTTAGGATTAGATTAGGGATTGGGGTTGTATTAAGATTAGCATTGGATTATGGTTAGTCTTGGTTTAAGATTAGGGTTGGATTAGAAATTAGGGTTGGACTAAGATTTAGGATTGGTTTAGGAGATAGGGTTGGAATTGGAACTGTTTTTTTTTATAGGATTCGATTTAGATTAGGATTGGATCAGAAATTAAAGCTGGATTTAGATTAGGATTGGATCAGAAATTCGAGCTGGATTTAGATTAGGATTGGATCAGAGATTAGAGCTGGATTTAGATTAGGATTGGATCGGAAATTAGAGCTGGATTTAGATTAGGATTGGATCGGAAATTCGAGCTGGATTTAGATTAGGATTGGATCAGAAATTCGAGCTGGATTTAGATTAGGATTGGATCGGAAATTAGAGCTGGATTTAGATTAGGATTGGATCAGAAATTAGAGCTGGATTTAGATTAGGATTGGATCGGAAATTAGAGCTGGATTTAGATTAGGATTGGATCGGAAATTAGAGCTGGATTTAGATTAGGATTGGATCGGAAATTAGAGCTGGATTAAGATTAGGATTGGATCGGAAATTAGAGCTGGATTAAGATTAGGATTGGATCGGAAATTAGAGCTGGATTAAGATTAGGATTGGATCAACCATGGTGAGCAGAAAAGCATCTCAGAACTAGCTATGATGTTAGCTAGCAGTGTTGCATGATTATGTACCTTTGTGATAACGACCAGCCAGTTACATGAGTGAAGACAAACGTTTGCTAGCGAATATTAACTATTTCTCCTACCTCAGTTCAGCTGTTTTTTTTTCTGGGGTTGGAGCTTCTCTGCTCATTGTTTTGTACTGAATACAGACAGAATCGCTGTTTTCTTGATTATAATCTGACCGAAGTGTCAACTGAGAATTTTATTAAGAATCGGAGTGGCATTAGCTAAAAGGTTATACACATATTATTATGTATTAGCGCTAAAAGACAGGGACGAATCCTTTTGGCTTGATGGCTTACATGATGCTAAGTGGTGCTCTAACCTTCAATGACCAGACTTCTCGTAGAAACCCTGTACGTTTACACTACAGAGAAATGAATGCAGGTATAAAAGTCACCTCGGTATTTTTGGACACATTACGTTTTATTTTACGATTAAAACATCAGGGACTTTGTTACACTGAACGCTGTCCACGCAGAAGCTGTAAACGCTAAAAAGATAGATCGCTAAATGCCCATTATAGGCAGCTTCTCCACAAGAATGTGATAAAAGGTTTTGTTAAAGCGATATAAACTAGGCATGTTTGTTAACTAGCCAGATAAATCTGTTAAATTCTTAGTTACCAAGAACCTGAGATGAAATCGGCGCCGCAGAAACGGAGCGACATGGCTTGTTATAACAACCTTCTGTTGCCTTGGAAACATGTCCGGTTCAACAGCATGCACAAAGTGACATCTCAGAAAACAAATTCTGACTTTAGTGATTTTTAAAGTCACGTTTGTTTACGTTACATTACCGCTGGGTTCCCGGGAACTTACGTCAGAGGGTGACATCAGAGTCACGTAACGAAGTCTCGCTCAGAGGCCTGGGTCACACATTGCATTCTGGGTATTATAGTGTACGGGTGAAAGTAAGAGCATGAAATAAAATCATGGATTCTGCTAAACCGCGGACAATAAGCGACACCTTTGAGTGCTGCGAATCACTACATACGTAAGCAGGAGGCTATTTTTACATTCTGTCTCACGTTCATTCATGTTAACTTTCGATAAAACTCGCGTTTTAAGACGGGGAGATGATGATTTACTCGCGCTCCGGTGCTGCTGTGTCGAGTCGGCGGGCGCGCTCTATCCGCTCACGCGCTATAAAGAACAAAACAGCATTTAATGTTTGAATTCCGGGATTAAAATAATATCATTTGGAAGCCGATACTATCTTCACAAGCAGCTCATTATGACTCAGAATATCAGAGCGTCACACAGCCTCGTGTGAATAAGATGAGTGCGACACAGACCACGGAGAGCACGCCGATGCGCTACAGGGCTGAGCGACGGTCAGAGACGGCCGCTGCAGCGCTGTTTGTGGAATGAAACTCTAAAATAAAGACTGTTGGAACCGGTGATTTCTTTTTTCGCGTCTGTTGACGTATTTCATGATTTGATCTGAGATGAAGCAAATACATTTGTTCGGGAATTTCTCGCATTCTCGCATTCAACCCCGCGCCGAAATTCAAGCCCTGCATGCGCTTTATTCTCTTCCCGGTCTGTGTTGTTTACAGGTGATTCGGCTCACTGAGCGTCATTCATGAGTGCGTCCGGCTCGGTGTAGCAGTCATGGATGACATGGCCTCCGTGGGGAAAATCAGTGCCTCCTCTGACTCGGTGTCCACCCTGAACAGTGAGGACTTTGTCCTGGTGTCCCGCCTCGGCGACGAGACCCCGTCCACTAATAACGGCAGTGACGATGAAAAAACAGGCCTGAAGGTAAGACCGAGCTGGAGTTTCCCGAGACAGAGACAACGGTCAATCAGTGTAAGGTCCTAAAGACACTCACCTTACTGAGCAGGTGTGTTTGGATGAGGAAAACCACACACACACACACACACACACACACTTCTGCTAGAGTAAGATCTCAGGTTTGATCTCATTTGAGTTTATTTATGTTAGACAGTAAGGACAACATGATATATATTTGTTTCATTTTATATAAATAATGAATAAAAAAAGAACATTAGTAGTACTCTGAGTAGAGATTAGACGAAGTTTGTGTGTTATTGTTGGAATAGGGGTCGGATTATGTTTTAGAGGTGGATAAATTTAATCTTAGATTAGGATTGGTTTATGTTTTAAGGTTGAATTGTTGAAAGTTGATTAGGACAGGACGAGGGGATTAGGTTTTGGTTAGTAAGTAGGTTTGGATTAGGGGTTAAGATTAGTTTAGACGTTGAGGTTGTATTAAGATTAGCATTGGATTATGGTTATCATGGATTGAGATTAGGATTGGATTAAGAGTCGCCGTTGGATTAAGATTAGGGTTGGATTAAGATTTAGGGTTGGATTAAGATTTAGGATTGGTTTAGGGGATAGGTTTGGATTAGGATTGGATTAGAAATTAGGGATGGGTTAATATTTAGGATTGGTTTAGGGGATGGGGTAGATTAAGGGTTAGAATGGATGAAGATTAGGATTTGGATTGTTTCAGAAATTAGGTTTTGATTAGGGTTGGATTACAAATTGGGGTTGGATTAATATTTACGATTGGATTAAGATTAGGATAATAATCAGAAATAACAGTTTGATTAGGGTTGGATTAACGTATAGGATAGGTTTAGGGGATAGGCTTGGATTAAAAAATTAGGGAAGGATTAGGGGTTTGGATTAAAATTAGGATTGGATTAAGGGATAAAGTTGCAGTGGGGGTTTGGATTGTCTTAATGGTTAGGGATTGGATTAAGATTTAGGGTTAAATTATATTTTAGAGTTGGATTAGGGATGAATTAGAGGTTGCGGTTAAGGGTTTAGGTTGGGATTAGATTAGGATTAGGTCTTAGAGTAATAAGTAGGTGCTTAGGGTTGAGTAGGTATAAGGGTTGTGATTAGAGATTTTAGGGATTAGGATTAGGAGTCAGTGTTAGGTAAACACTTTTTATATTATTACAATTATCCACAGCTGAAAATATATAAATGTATGTCAAATTAATAAACAGCTCGGTTTTACTCTCTAACACACACACACACACACACACACACACACACACACACAGTAGCTTGTGTTCAACATTGGGACATTTCCTCACGCTTTGGTTGTGCCTCAGCACCACTGGACAGCCGTTTGATTTGCATCATCTCACTTTTCCCAGACTGAAACAACAAAAAAGTGTCATTTCCATTCCATGCTTATACACACACACACACACACACACAGATGGAGTGGAGTGGAGTGTGTGTCACCTTGGGCCATTGTTCACTCTTCTGTTGGAAGAACATCTTTCTGGACAAACTACATCCATTGTTCTTTTTAGTCTTTTCCCCCCCACACTGTTTTCTGTCTCTCATCCAGTGCCTCTTGTGAAATCCCTTCTTCATGTACTTTTTTTTGGTCATTTGTGGTTTCAGTGGTTTTGCGAAAGCTTTGTTCGTCTTTGATTTGAATCAGATTTTTGGGGAAGGAAACACTGTGCCATTTTGTGTGAAATGTTCTTGCGCTTGCACATCAGGCTCTGATCTTCACTGTCTGTGAATTTGAACGTAACAGCCACTAGGGGGCAGTCGAGCATTATTCATTCACCTTCTCAGCCCCGCATGGGAAAAGTTTAGCGTGATCTAAATGCTGATCAGCACCCACGTATCCATGTTTCATCCTCTGCTGCATGTTCTCCGTGTTCTTCTCCATGTCCTTCTTCTGTAAGAGGCTCTTCTAAACCTCTTGTTTGTTACGCAGGTGATTTCTGAGGAAGGGGTCAGCTTTAAGGTCAGTCTCTTTCTCTCTTGCTTCCGATTTTTCTTTTCCTTTTTCGTCCCCCTTCTATACGTGCTTGTGGTCTCCCACACCTTTTCCACTGGCAGAGTTGGTGCTGGTTCATGGTACCAGGTTTTTAAGTACCAGGTCTAAGATGTGAGCGTTTTAGACCCACAATACAAAAATATCATCATTGACAATAATTACGCACGATTACGTGACGATTCTGGATTCTGATTGGTCAGAAAGGAAAGTGTTAATTTTTGATACTCTTTTTTTTTTTGTTTTTCTCTTATCGTTTCTATAGTAACAGCTCATTCACAGGGACTCGTACGGCAGACGCTCCATGTAAACGGATTAAAAATTTTTTTTTTTTATATGGTGATGTTTGTGGAAGGAGTCTCCAGTGTCAGTGCTTTGTAGCAGTACAACACTTTTAGGAGCCTAAGAACCATTTGGTCCTCCAAGTAGAACCTGTTTATGAGCATAAGAACCTTTAGTCTTTCCTGTAGAACCCTTTTAGGA
>CM040991.1:22367308-22382792 GCA_022985145.1 Pangasius djambal
GATTCATTTCTGAATCAGTGACGTAGTTTATCGCGATGTCGATTATTATATCGTCCCGTTGTCCAGCCCTGGTGCATTGTTTACATTCTATGCATATGTATGTGTGTGTGCATTGTATATTTATTATTTCCCATTTCTACACTCTAAATCTAATCCAGGGAGACGCTCAGGGATGGGACAGGGTGCACAAACTTTTGCACTCGACTGTATATGAATAGTGCTGAATTTGGGCTAAAAAATGAGAGTCTCACAAAAATAAAAATAAGGTTTGCTGAGTTGATTTGGTAGCTGTGTGTGTGTGTGTGTGTGTGTGTGTGTGTGTGTGGACCACTGCTGCATTGTCCTTGAGCAGCATGACCTGGCGAGACACACACACACACACACACACGCATGCGGTTGTAAAGCCGCGGTTTAACCCCCTTTTACGAAATTCTAACATTCACACACTCTGAGAATCACGGCACGTCAACCACAATCTCATCATCTTATGTCACGTTCTTTTTTTAACCACTGACATCACACACACACACACACACACACACACACACACACTCAGACTATTCTAATTTGAGAACTCGTTCACAGGAGGGAAATGAGGAAGAGGAAGGAGAGAGAGAATGAAAGGAGGGATGGTCAGAGCCAGATAAAGGTCTTATTATTAAGATTATTTCCCGCCACCATTACTCTCATTGTTCTTAATCAAAACCTCGAGATTAATTCAATTAAAAAAGCTCTGGAATTTAATTACAGACTGCGGCTGCCTCCGTGCCACATGGAGAGTGTGTGTGGTGTGTGTGTGTGTGTGTGTGTGTGCGTGTGCAAGTTCTCCCATGTCTCCAATCACAGACCTGAACTTTTTATCTAATAGAAACTATAATAAAAATTATTTTTAACACATTTAACACATTTCATTCATACAAACTGGAGCTTGAAGTGCTTCACAGTATATGTAAATAAATAAATAAATAAATAGATCTATGTAAAAATAAAATTAAAGGAAGATGATTTTTTTTTGTATTTTGTATTATTTACTTTTTTTTTTTACATCTTAAATTTATTTCTAATATTTGACCCTTAAAAAAAAAAAGATGCCTCTTTTATATCTTGAATTTTTTTTCTCCACCCGTAACAACTGCACCAACGAGAAGAAAGAAAAAAATGGCGACAGTGTTAACAAAAATAACAACAATAAAAACAGTGGGCCTCATTTATCAAGCTGGAGATGAACAAATTTATTCATAAATCGTTCATTAGAGCATTTAAACAAGAAATTTGGTATTTATAAAAAAAACATGGAGTTTCGGAGAAAAAGTCTGTGCTCTTGATTTGTGTGTATAAATGTACACTTTTTTTTGTACGCTTTTCTGTAATCTGTCTATATTTTTGCCTTTTTTTTTTCCAGCTACGTGCTGTTACGTGTTAGTTGTTACTACGCTGCAGTTTAGTTGTCATTTCTGTTTCCACTTCTGTGAGAGCATGACCTTTTATGGAGTTTTGTGGGCGTCACCAAAATGCAAATGAGCAAAATATCCAAAAATCTTGTAAATCTGAAATCTCGGAAATCTTTAGTTCGTTTTTGCTTACACAAACATTTACATACTGAAAGACTGATTAAAAAAAAGGCCTAATAATAATAATAATAATAATAATAATAATAATAATAATGATAGTTTGGAAAGTAAAAAAGTGGCTAATGCATCTGTAATATTATAATTTATCTTATTCACAAATACATTTATGATCTTAATCTGTATTAAATCTGTATTAAATCCGTATTAAATCGTTCCTGCTCTGATTTCATCTTCTCTCAGTTTCCGATTCCTAAAAAGACTTTTATTCAAAGGAGCGCATTTTCCTTCCAGTTCATCTTTATTGGTCGTTTTATACAAAAAAAAAAAAAATTTTTTATTTTTATTTTCTTGAAGAGTCTCACGAAGCTTTTATGGTTATAGAAATTAGACGTTGTCAGTCCTGCTTCTGTCTGATTTTAAAATCGGAATCCAATTTACATAGTTCATGTGAATAAGACGCAGAAGGAAGGAAACAATATGACCTCACCGATAAACCCTTGAGTTCATAAACAATATGTTCCTGAAAACAGAGGTGGAAGTGTGTGTGTGTGTGTGTGTGTGTGTGTGTGTGTGTGAGAGGCTGCAGGGTCACATGGGTGGAATGTGTGTGACGATTACTTCCTCTTACATGGCACTCAGAACATGAGTTATTGTGTGTTATAGTCGTGGGATACATAACCAGTTAAATTAAACAAATAAAATAAATTAAATAAAATAAATTAAAATTAGTGTAGTCATCACTTCCTCCACAACATTCCTACGTTACGCTTTTCTTTTATTTTTACTTCTTTATTCTCTTTCCATTCTGATCCGTTAGATCTGACCGTGTTGAATATAAAATATTTTAACAAATTTCACGTTCGTATTCTGCGCTCGGGAATTCATCTACATGTCTGAGTGAACGTTCAGAAAGTTCTTGTCCTCCAAAAATTTAATGTATATTAAAAAAATAAATAAATAAAACAAAAATAAAGCTGTTATTCAGACCTAAATAATATGAAAATAGTTAAGAAGCATGATTTAGAAGCTAAGAATTTTGTAATCAGATTTTATCTGTCATTCAGCGGCATTTTCAGTTTCTCAAATAAGGAACAAAACACTGCGTGTGTCGTGCTGTTATAGCAAAATAATCAACGCCAAGGTGGTGTGATGAAGTGCAGTTACTCTTACCATCCTGACTTTCACTGATGGTTGATTTGATTTACTTCGATCGTTGATTACTTTCCTGTAACAGCACATCCCCAGATGCTGATGCGTTATAATCTTTACCCATTTCCTGTTGTGTTTAATATCGTGTTCGTGTTCTCGCTTACGCTATAGCAGCTATAAACAGTTGTTCTCTCACCAGCCTCTCTTTTTTTCTCTCTCTCTCTCTCTCTCGAAGTCAATAAGGCAAAAATAACAACGTGGCTTGTCGTGTCACCGAGAAACCAGAAGCGTAAACTCGTCTGTCGACGTCTGAAGAAGATGTCGGAAAACTTACGGAAGTTACGGCTTCACCTCTGACTGTTACAGAGCGCTGACACTGGAGACTCCTTCCATCAATGATAAATAAATTACAGAAAACTTCACCATATCAGAGATCACACGTTTCTTTCGTACGTTTATTGTCAGTGGCGCGTTCGGCGTACGAGTCCCTGTGAACGAGCCGTTACTATAGAAACGATAGCGTATTACAACAAGCTTGTTAACGTAAACCTGTGATTTATAGCCGGAGATAATCATCAGATTTGAGAATTGAGCGGCGCTGTGCTATTGTAGAACCTGTTGGTTTTTATTTATCTATTTTTATTTTTATTTTTTTAATAGAATGAGTTGATAGGTTGGTTGATGGTCACCTGACAGGAAGTTGACCGTTTATTGATGGTTCGTTGACGCAATATAGAGTCTACATTGGACTGCCTTTTAAAGTTTTATAAATGAACTTCTCCAGATTCTGATGCAGCTGCTTCGCTTCACTTGTTGATAAAAACGTAATTTTAATTTCTTTTGTGGTTTTTTTTCTTCCTCCTCCTCCTCACTCTCAGGCACATGAACCTGGCCGTACGACCCAAACCGCTCCCGGCGCTCGTCCGCAGCGGCGTCCCCGAAGCCCTCAGGGGGGAGGTGTGGCAACTCCTGGCTGGTTGCCATAACAACGACCATCAGGTCGAGGAGTACCGCACGCTCATTACGAAGGTAAGCCTGTGAGTTTTTACTCTTTGACTCGGACCCTGACTCACCGTACGTAGATAAAGTCTAATCTAAGCAGATGTGCTTGAGTGCAGGTAAGTCATCTGATCATCACTGATCCCATTTTTGAAGCTTTTTTTTTTTTTTTTTTTTTTCTCCCCAAGTTCGGATTCAAGAATGTTTGATTTCTAGACTTGAAACAAGTCGAAACGATTAAAAACAACACCACAGTATTTTATTATTATTTTTTTTTTAAATAATGGAACCTTTTATAGAGTTTTGTAGGCTTCCCAAAATGCATCTTTTTCATATTTATGGAAAAATGGATTCATTTTTTATTTCAGTGGGAGAGAAGAAAAAAAAAACGAAAAAACAAACGAATGCAAAAAATAAATAAATAAATAAATAAATAAATAAATAAATGAACACAACGCTTAAAGGTTGTATTTGTGGATTAAATAACATATTTTACGATCCAAATTCAAACTCTGAAAGCTACATGGAAGATGAAGTAGCTTTTCCAAAACATTGTATTATTTTAAATCTTAAAATTTCTGCATTGTTTATTATTATTATTATTATTCATTTTTACGTATTATTGTTTATACTTATTTATACAGTTGTTCATTTTAAAGCATATCAGGCATATTATTTACTAACTCCATTGAAACTAATGTTAAACATGTTTACGTTCGAGTGCTAGAAATTAAAGTCTGCATCTACCAGGAGGTTAATGGTGGTCATGTTGTTGCCATGGTGATTTTATGTATTTGTATATATTTATACCCCACCCACAAGCACCTGACATCAGACTGTTCCTGGTTCCAATCCCGGAAGGATTTTGGGATTAGATTTTCCGGACCGTCTTGAGCTCAAGCTCTTTTTGTGGTTCTAGATCAGGAACCAGAACTTTCTCGATCCTTTCATTACCGCCGTGTGTTTTCTTCTTCAACACGTCTCTGTGCGTATTTCCCGACTGTTTCTAAATTATTACTGAAATCCATTTAACCCTCTTGTTTTTTTTTTTTCTCCGGT
This sequence comes from Pangasius djambal, assembly GCA_022985145.1. Lineage (NCBI taxonomy): Eukaryota > Metazoa > Chordata > Actinopteri > Siluriformes > Pangasiidae > Pangasius > Pangasius djambal. The sequence continues at coordinate 22,372,087 of CM040991.1, forward strand.
CTATCTCACTTTCTGATTTTCTTCCGCTCTCATTTTTGTTCTCTTTTTTTTTTTTTTTTTTTCCATCGTTTCTTCAGATCTTTAGTGCCAACAATTACAAAACACAATTTCTCGATAGCGTTTCCATCTCGGTTCCAGGCATGCCACGTCCGCTCTTAGGAAGTGACTGGGCTTTTATGGAAGGCTTAGTCATGTCACTCATGGAGGCATACAAAAGGTGTCTAAAGAGTGTGTGTGTGTGTGTGTGTGTGTGCGTGTGGATTTGTACGCTTGCTAGTGCAGGTGTTGGTTTTGTTTTCTCCTTGACTGGTAATACTTAACAGAAACCGTTCCCACGGTCCGGTTTATTGTGTCTGTGACTGATTTCCGGGAATGGATATCGATATTTTCTCTCAAAACGGATGACGTATTTCCTGATGCACAGCAATTCGATTTGCCCAAGTGAGAAAACCGATCTGAAGTATAGTGATCTCTACGGCAAGTAATATCAACGTTAATGCGTGTCTGGTATTAACGTCCGGCTCGAGTGATCCGATCACAAGTGTACAGTGAAACGCGTAGCCCTTTAACACCTGTCTCTAGAGACCACCTGTGATCGGATTTCATGCATCATTTCCGCAGGAGGGACGGCATCGCGAGCATTAATTACATCACTTTAACAGAAGTGTCTCGCGAATCCTATACGTACCTGTACGGGCTTTTTTTTTTTTTCCTGATCTGCTAACGAAACTCATCAATAAATAGGAGATGAGACAACGAAAAAAGCTACGACTACAAATCAGCTATCTGTCAGCCTATCAGTGTAGAATTCATTCATTTAGCACGATTTCCAAACAACGATTATGTATTTTCCGGCCCAGTTATAGATTAGGACACGTAGAGGCGCTTTTGCGTTCACGCCGCAAATGTTACGCGGTCACCTCTGAAGAAGATTTGCGTGATCGGCTCACGACACGACTCTAAGAGACACATTTCACACCTGTATTCAGCGCCATCTACTTACGATCCGATCGCCCGGGACGCACGTGAATGAGGCGTAAGAGAGCGTTCGCAGCTAGTAGTCCGTTTGTCCGAGTCTGAATCTGAGCAAAATTAACGCACTTTGCTGTTTTATTTGGTTCGGGTTCATGGTGCGGATAAATAAACGAACCAAAAAAAGGTTGTATGAGGGGTGTATAGGGATGAAGATGCGTTTGTAAACCTCTCTTATTCACTGGTGAGAAATACAGCAGTGGCAGGAAAAAAAAAAAGAAAAAAAAAATCTTTGCAAAGTGTGCGTAAAAATCAGCCGAGCACGTAATAAACTATTATATAATTATAGAGATAAATAGTTTAAAACATTTTTGCTCATTGCATCCAGTGTTTGATTTCTCTTTCCGTTTCGTTCGTCAGTTCAAATCTCCAGAACACACCGTTTAATAGCTCATATCTTTAAAAAAAAAAAAAAAGACATGTTTCTTTCACCGTCTGCAGCCGAGTCGATTCAGAGTCGATTCGATTTCTCACTAGAGTTCGATTTAAAGCAAACCAAGACCACCTCTCTGTGACGCGAGAGCGATTGGCCGCGCGTGTTCTCATCCCGATTAAAGAACCGCACTGAGTGAGAGAACACACCGGGGTTCTGTTCAAACACACTAAACACTTGATTTTTATCGAATCATTTTGTACGATTCATAGGTTTTTTTCCTCAAAACAGCTTGTTTCCTCTTAGCCTTCTGTTACTTATGATTCCGTTTAACCTCCAAAAGCGAGTTTGAACCGTCTGAAAGTTGTACTGAGGAACATTTTCTGTCCGGATTCCCATTCAGACACCGTCCTCAGGGAGATCCCGGCTGATCCAGAGCTGGCACGCTGAGTAAAATCTCCTACAGGACAGAACGCCAGCTGGCGCATCTCTGCGCGTACACCGGCGATGAGGAGCTTTTATTTTATTTGTGCACCTGCTCTAGTTATGGATTCTTCTCATTGGAATGAGGCAGGACCGTCGTGTTCCTGCTTGAGGCCCAGCTCTTTAAAGGAAGCTGGCTAGTTCTGTATGCTAACCTATTCTGAAAAAATGTCCGCCTGCAGGCTTGGGATATTTTTTAAAAACTCCGTGCACCTGTCAGTCGTGCCGTCGCGTCCTTAGGTGACTCGGCATGGAATTATCATGCCAGACACCCCATAGTGCACCACCGCGATTCCTGAGCGTTATTCGTGTCTTGAATAATTCACATCGTAATGTAATTTGGGTGTAATTTATGATCTCTTGTTAAGATCCTGTTTAATGCGGGCTTTTATGGAAATTGTTCCAGTCCGTGTCTCCATGTTAGATGTTAGATGTTAGATGTTACATTCCTAAACAGATATTTTTGACCTGATGCGGATAAAAACCGCTTAAGGGCTCTGATTGCGGGTTGTGAGGTTAGATCCGTGTGTGTGTGTGTGTGTGTGTGTGTGTGTGTTGACGTTTAAAATTTTCGTGCTGCTTAATAAATAAATCTCATTTGCAGCAAGAACGTAGTGCCACATGGAGCTTTACTGCAGAGCCGGTGGTGTTATACGGCACATCTGTGCCACGGCATACGGAGAGGCGGCTTCAGCTGCGTCTCTCGAGCTAAACTAAACACGCTCAACATTTCGTTACATAAAACATCACTAAACAAAAATATATATATGATGTTTATTTATTTATTTATATATATATATATACACACACACATTAAGGTTGTTATGATGTCACGGTGTACGATCGGACATTTACCTCAATGCCCGCTGATTTTTTTTTTTTAAACCAAAATGCTGATTAAATGAATTTTATGTATTATTGTCTTCCTTTCTTCACCAAAAGCCTAGATTTTTATGTAAAAGTCATCCTGAGGAATATCTTCCTGAGACGGAAGAACAGGTAGACGAGTTGATCTTTACATAATTTAATTTTGACCATCGATTTGTTTGTTTTTAAAACCTCGATTTTAATACCATGATGATATTTAGATTAGACGCTTAGAACTAGCGCCTTATAAATAAAAAAAAAAACAAAAAACAAACAAAACATTAAATTCACTGCAAAAATTGGCCTGATCTTACCAAGTTAAAATATCCTGAATATAGTCAAATTTATCTAGTATTATTATAATTATTATTATCACATTTCTTTACAATAAACCGAATATAAGGTTATTAAACCTATTTCGAGACATTTTTACTGACGTTTTAAACCATTGACAGATAATTTTGCTTCTTTCTAAAAAAATAAATGCTGAAAATGAGGAAAATTATACTGCAAGCTTGACATTAGAAAAAAAATTATACAGGTACACGTTTAAACACGATTATATCTATCTATCTATCTATCTATCTATCTATTTATTTATTTATAGAAATCTGCACATTTATCTGGAAGGTCTCAGGTGTCAGAAATTTTAAACAATTGTACAGACTAATTTTTCCAGCCTTCTGAGATATCCGTATCGTGAGTTCACAGAACGTACCATATATTCTTCACGCTCGCTATAATAGCTATACAACATGGTCGACACGTGAAGCGATTTTTTTCTTCTCTTTTTTCTTTTTTTCCTTCTTTTTTTCCACGTCAGCTCTAACGTCGCTCCAGCCAGCGATTTCTCTGGTGGTTCATTTAATTTCTGAAGCAAAACGAACCAGATTCAGTTTCTTTAAACAGCTTAAACAGCACCAGGACAGACCTGCGTTTATTAAGGTCCTGTGTGTGTGTGTGTGTGTGTGTGTGTGTGTGTGTGTGTGTGTGTAAAGTCAATTCTAAGTGCTGATTTAGTTGTATGTTGTGTAGCATGTTGTGTAGTAGCGCTGGTGTAGTTGTGTAGATGGAGTCGATGGAAGCGTGTTTTTTTTTTTCCCTGGTTACAGGAACGCGGTGTTTTTACTCGACTCAGCCGTGTCACTCACAATTATGTAAAATCAACATCCTGCAGTAACGCGGCTCCCAGGTGGCTACAAGATGTTCTTCTTCTTCTTCTTCTCCATGCCAGAGCCCAAATAAACTCAGTGTGTGTGTGTGTGTGTGTGTGTGTGTGTGTGTGTGTGTGTGAGAGAGAGAGAGAGAGAGAGAGAGAGAAATAGATGTCCATGTGTCCATAGCTGATGTCATGCAAAAGATTTAAACAGACCGTGATGTTTGTGGTCCACCCTCTGTGTGTGTGTGTGTGTGTGTGTGTGTGTGTGTGTGTGTGTGTGCAGAAATTCCCGTCACTCTGCTGTGTAACACTGACATGTTTAACTCACATTTAAACATTTAAATATTCCATTATTTTACAGGAATAAATAAACGAACGCGTTTCCAGCAGCAGTGATGCGATTTCTACCCTTTCGCTTCTTTTACTCATTTCTTTTCTATTTCACTTTATTCTAATCTTTTTCTATTCTAAATAATGTTCTATTTCTTTCTATGGTTTTTCTCTTTTCTATTTTATTCTATATCTTTCTATATATTTCTGCTCTTCTGTATTCTATTCTACTTTATTATATTATATTATATTATATACTATTCTATTGTTATTCTACTTTATTCCATTCTACATAATGCTGTTCTGTTCATTTTCTATTCTGTTTTTCCCCCGTATTCATTTCTACTTTATTATATTCTTCATTCTTTTGCTTTATTCAATTCTATACAACATTTTAGTCTTTTCAGTTTTTCGTTTTGTTCGGTTTAGTTCCATTCTATTAAACCTGATCTATCTATTTTATACTATTATGGTTATTATATTCTATTTTATTCTATAATATTTCTATTCTGCTTTATCTTACTCCGCCCTATTCGAGTTCATTGTGTTAAATTCTATCGTCTTTCTCCTCTGTTGAACTCTATTCTGTTCCACATTTTTCTTCTCTTTTTTTTATTCTACTTTATTCTATTGTACGTCATTCTGCTATATTCAGTTCTGTGCTGTTTTATTGTTTTTATACTCCGTTTCGTTGTACTCATTTCTATTCATTTCTATTCTACTTTCTGTTTTTTTTTTACTTTATCCTATTTTATTATAGTCTTTTAAAATTCTATTCTATATTTTACCTTATTCTATTCAGTTCTATTGTACTTTATATTATTTTATTCTTTTTTTTTTTAATATATTCTCTCCTTTTTTGTTCTATTTATTATCTTACGTAGCTGTTCTACTTGTAGTTCTTCACCTGTTTTCTAAACATTTGGGATAAATAACTCTTGCGCTGTCTGTTGCAGGAACTGCGTCCTGTCACATTAAACACTCGTTAATGTTCATTTATTCATTCATTCATCCGTCCATCCATCCGTCCATCTTCATTAACTGTTAAGTAACTGCTCTTGCTTTTGATTAGCCACGCTGCGTCGACATTTTGTTTTTATCTAATCTGCATTTTTTGCTCATACGTTTGCAGATTTTTTTTTTTTTGTCTCGCTTGAGAGATAAACGCAGTACGAGCCGTGGAAGACGAGCATTATTAGCGTTTACTTTAGCATCAGTGAGAGTGAGAGTATTGATCATGGTGAGAGGAGAGAGCTGACTGAGGCACTTTATCCCACACGCTAACAGCCTGAGCCAAAGCCGCTCTGACGGAGGAAACAGCAGCAGCAGAATCACCGCCACGGAGCCGACGCCGAGGGTTCGCACTCATCACGATAGATATATATATATATTATTCACAGCCTTTTCCTCTTCCTGTGCGTTAGTTTCTCCGTACGTTCCTTTTATTCATTAACTCGAGTCGAGTTTGTACTCTTGAATCATTTAAAAAAAAATCAATACAATTAAAACTCCGTAAATTTCCGTTTATTTTGATTGCTGATGAATCCCAAGTGCAAAAATATCACATTACAGTTAAAACAAAAAAAATTTTCTTGCTCCTTTGTTAGCAAAGCCTGAGCAAAATTAACTTTCAAGATCCAATTTTTCTTTTTTTCTTCATTCAAATATTGAATATTAAATTTTTCCTTGTTAAAACTGGATTAAAAAAAACAAAAAAAAACACATGGACCGATTGTTGGGTCTGTGTTCGCAAAACTAAAAAATTAAATAAGATGCATATTTTAAAGATGTAAATAGATTAAGTATCGCGATATGATATTACTGCTATATTTTTACACTTATGTTTTATCCAAAATCCAGAATTTAAAGAATTTAAATGTTTTCTAACGCATATATTTCAGAATTTTTTTTATTTTTTTTTTATTCAAAAGTAAATGAATGACAAAAATATCATATTGCGATACTTATCTTCACAATATACACAATAATTTCTGACATTTTTTACTCTCGAACCATAAAAAAAAAAAAATTTAAAAATGCTTAATACATTTAAATTCCTTAAATTTCTGCTTGTTTTTTTTTTTTATAAAACTCAAGTTTAAGAATACGGAAGAAATATCATATCGCGATACTTGAAGACGTTTACGATGCGTATCTTGATATTTAATTTTGTTCGCCAGCTTGAAAGTTGAGAATTTTTTTATTCAGCTTTAACAAATTAAAATATTTTAATGAAGCAACAAAATTGGAACAATTGGTACAAAAATAGATTTTAATACCCAAATATCTTTAACTTTTTTTTTTTAACTTATTACCACCCGTCCCAATAGAGTACTTATTAAAGTACTGATGATGTTAATAAAAGTGTATCATGATGTTAATCTAGTGCGATATTAATGTCATATTGTATATAATCACGTGTACGTTACGTGACGCTTAAAGAATTAATTATTAATCATAAAAACTTGTCGGATTAGGAATCATTAACTTAGTCACGTTATGTAATGATGTAACTGAAAACAGAAATGTCTTGGCTAATAGACTGCACCACGTCGAAGAGGAAACGTGTTCAAATTTAACTTGTCATTAAAGGATCGTTTATTGTTAACGCTTGTATTATAGAATCTCTGAGTAAACACAGACCGCGAGGGTTCGGAGAGGAATGTGGTCAGTCTCGGCACGTTGCCCGCAGTTAGTCCGCTGGTTTTCACCTTAGTTCTCGTATGACGCTTTAGTAACTCAAACCGCTTCTGTCCTGTGATCTCCGTAGTGTAACTTCTGGCCTCAGTTTCCGTGCGATAGCGTCTGATACTGTAGTCTCTGTACGTCTGCACTCGCTGTACCGAAACCCGGCCTTATAGAGGACTGCGTCTTTCACAATTTAACAATAAAAACCATCAAAAAGCGATGAAGATTTAGATCCCTAATGACCACGTCAGAAGCAACGGCGTCAGAAAGCGAGTCCATTCCGTGTGTTTGCCTCCATGAATATATAATTTACGTTATTTCTGCGTTAAACTAGTGGGCGGAGTCAATGCAAATCGATTATTACTTGTTGTGTCATTTAGCGCAACTGTGAAAGTCCCTTCTGGAACATAGATAGTGTGTAAACTAGTACGACTGAAGGGCAAGTATTAAACTTGCGCAAGAAACATGCGTTTACACCATTTTGACTACAAAATTAAAACATTTTAAGTAATAATGTTTATTGAAATGATTTGACTTAGTGTGCCATTACAGCAATTTTTTTTTATTAAATATTTGCAGCTTGTTTACAACTTTAGGATCAAATTAAAGATTTTTCCTCATTCACCTTACGTTTAAACATACGTTTTGATGTCTCATGGTCTTTAAACCTTAATCATTATACGTAAAATAGGATTTTACACACGGGACTGTAAAATATATGAAGCCAAATTTAGCGAAGGAACGAATTATTTTTAGTTTCTAAATAATAATTTTAAGAAAACGTTATGATGATGACTTAACACCTTAAAAAAAATTTCACGATTTTTTTTTCTAAAGCGCATTATTTACTCAAGCCAATTATTTTTTTATGAAATGCTAATTTCTGTAAAATGCATAACGTCGGTGAAACTGTGGATCTCAGCGTTAAATCGAGTCTGAACAGCTCCTGAATGTTGCGCATGTCCTATGCAGTGACCCCTTTATAACCTTTAACCCCGTCACCTCCGTGCCATTTCTTCCCTCGTCTCTCATTACAGTTCAGAGCTATCTTAGTCTACTCACTGTTTTTTTTTTTTAACCCCGTGGTGTTTAACTCGGGGTCTGAAAGCTGCTGACGGAGGCTGACTGTGTAATGAAGACGTGACAGGTCAGGCTGTAAACTGGATCACAGAACGAGCTTCTCATGATTGTGCTGTTTTTTTATTTATTTATTTTTTCCACCCCTCAGGCAATTACAGACGTGTCCTCTTTACCGACTGACCTCAAAGTGCACTGCGCGCTAAAGTACCAGTAAAATTACACAATATCTGATTCGATTCCACAAAAATAACAAAAAATATTCACAGAAATATAAGCACATAAGAATCAATAACGATTAAATGCAAAGAACAACATAATGCAACCTTTTACTACCTAATAATAAAAGCAACATTGATTGGTTTTTTTCTTTATTTTGAAATAATTGATGGGTGTGTGTGTGTGTGTGTGTGTGTGTGTGTGTGTTCACTACATATAACATAATAATAGTGTAGGGTGCAGATGACCAATAAAACACAGAACTTCAGTAGGTGCTTGTTGGAAACTACTCACATATACATTATATTGTTTATTTCAGTCCAGCCTGGGGCTTTTTCTGCCCAGTCTAGGGCTTCTTCCATTCCTTCAACCTGGGTTTCTTCTGTCTTACTTCTTTTTTTTTTTTCTTTTTCTTTTTTTCCCAGTTTAGGGCTTCTGTCCAGCCTGGGCCTTCTTTAGCCTATCCAGGATTTTCTACCAGCCACCTAAGGGCTTTTGTCCATCCTGGGGCTTGTTCTGTCCCATGTGAGGCTACTTGGAGCCTGGGGCTTTTTTTTGGTCCAGCTTGGGACTTCTTCTGTCAAGACTGGAGCTTCTTTTGTCCAGCTGGAGACTTCTGTCTCGCCCTAGGCGTTTTTCATCCAGCCAGGGTCGTCTTCTGTCCAGACCTGGACTTCTTTTGTCCAATCAGTTTTGTTTTGTCCATCATGGGGCTTTTTCTGTCCAACTTGGGGTTTCAAATGTCCAGACTGGGGTTTCTTCCATCCAGTCTGGGGCTTGATCTGTCCAGATTGTAGCTTCTGTGCATTCTGGAGCTTCATTTGGTCAGCCTGAGGCTTCTTCAATCTAGTTTTAGGCTTCTTCCACCCACCCTGAGGGTTCTTCTGTCCCATCTGAGGCTTCTTCAGTCCAGCTTGGGGTTTTTTCCTTTCAGCCTTGGGCTTCTTTTGTTCATTCCAGGGCTTCTTCTATCCAGACTGGGGTTTTCTACATCCAACCTGGGTTTTTTTTTTGTCCTTGGGCTTCTTTTGTGCTTCCTAGGACTATTTCTGTCTAGCTTGGGGCTTCTTTTGTCCAGTCTGTAGCAGCTTCTGGTCCGATTTGGACAACTTCTCTAGAGCGTTGGGCTTCTTCCGTCCAGCCTGGGGCTTTGCGTCGTTGGTCTGCGAGGACGGTGTTACTGGAGTGATATGAGCCAAAAGTAAAAGCATGTAGTTAATCTAAAGGTCATTTGGAAAATGTGTATTAAGTGTGTAATGGATTGTAGTCTTTGAACATGCTGTAATGTCATATTGATGTTTTGCATGTTTGCAACATTACACACATGAATAATACATGTTGCATGTAACATATAACACAGGAGTGTAGTGTGATTTAATGTCCATCATCAGTACATGCATGTGTGTGTGTGTGTGTGTGTGTGTGTGTGTGTGTATATACTGCTGGAGCCTTGTAGGAACGGTGATTTATTCCCCGACATGACACAAACAATGCCCCGCTCTCGTAACTCACCATTGTGTTTAATTCAATAGAACCATTGAATTGGCCACATTTCTATTTTAAGATGATTTTATGCCCAGCAGCTTGAACTTCTCAGAGTGACCGATGAAACCATAGTCCACGTTTATTTCTGCAGTAAACATTTTACTCGGACGTATAGAATTTCCACCGTTTCTGGTGACAGCTTTCTCCTCAGCCTCGCGCCCTAATGGCAGCGTTAATACCCAGTGTTGATTTTAATCAAAGCTCTGGGCATAAATACAGGAAGTGTCCTGACACCAAGGGTTTAGGTAACGATAGGTTTGATTTATATCGTCAGAGCAGCTTCACCTTTTCCACACTTTAATCCTTTGGTTTATTTGCACCTGTTGTCATAGAAACTACACGGAAATAGGCTTTCACTCATAAAACATCAAGTCAGATATCCTACTATCGATCCAAAACTCGCATGAAAGTATTTGTGTTTATTTCTGACAGCAATAATATGAAGTGATGAAGCCCCGTTTATGTGGAGCGTCTGCCGTACAGGTCTCTGTGAATCAGCGGTTACTATAGAAACGATAAGGCGTTAGCATCAATATAAAGCTGTGATTTGTCAGAGCTGCTGTTATAATAAAATTGAATGTAACGAGTGAATTAAAAGGCTTTCTTTCGAGATTACGTAGTATTTCTGCCGAACTGTTGGCCTGCATACACGTCAAATACTTCGGTGTGCGTTCCAGTTAATTACACACACCTTCAAATGTGACTGAAAATTAAGTGAGTTTTTCGATTTTTTTTTACTTTATAGCTCATCTCTGGAAGATTAACCCGCCCACATCTGTGTTAATTATTGTCTTACTTATTGATTAATTATTTAGGAAATACTTGGCCTGCTGTAAATTGTATCTTGTTGCCGCAAACGTGCGAAAACAACCAATTTACAACTACAAAAACCTAGTCATAGATTCACAGGTCTCAGTAGGTATGCTAACAATT
>CM040991.1:22382892-22392935 GCA_022985145.1 Pangasius djambal
TCACCTGTTTAGAGAAATAAACCTGCCGCTCTTTTAACAAGCAGTACATTTCACCTAAGCGGCTCCTCTTAGTCGGAGATCTGGGAATATTGAGAAGGTGCTTGATTCTTTAAAGTTCTCCTTCAGAGCTGAAAAGCAGCATATGAGGATCCAATCTAAGCTCTTTATAAACTTTTCACAAAGAAAACTCCACTCTGAATGATTTGCATCTTCAACTGTGTCCGAAATTTGGTGTTGTTTTAGTTTAAACCTCTTTCGTTGACATGTTGATCTCTATCTAAAGATAGCGATGCAGCGGCACTTTAGTCCTGTAGCCTGTCCGGCTCTTTCATCTCCTAATCTGTACACTCTGCTCAAACAGATCAGCTTCCAAAGCTTCAACTTTCATGCTGATACCTCTGTTAGTGCCATAACGTTAGTCACCTCGTGGATCACTAACTAGCCAAACCAAGTCTCTGCTGTAACTCAGCGCAACTGTGTCTTATAGCTGCACTGCATTCTGGGACTTTGAGTCCAGCATTTGCATCAAAGTTTGCAGTTTCTCTATTCTGGATAAACCATTATTATGATGTTGGATGCAAATAGGCAACAGGCAAATGGACTTCTTCCTTGCATCCTGCGCATACATCTTTTTCAGTCTGGGGCTTCATATGTCCAGTCTGGGGCTTCTTATGTCCAGACGGGGGCATATTACATCCAGCCTGGGGCGTATTATATCCAGCATGGGATTACATCTGTCCAGCCTGGGGCTACTTCCATGCAGTCTGTGGCGTCATCATCCAGCCTGGGGCTTCTGGTCAGCCTGGGGTTTCTACAGGTGAGCCTCTGTATCCGATCTGGCCTGGGGCTTCTTTTGGTCATCGTTGTGGTTCTAGTCAGCCTGGGGCTTCTTTTGGTCATCCTTGTGGTTCTGGTCAGCCTGGGGCTTTTTTGTCCAGACTGAGGTTTATACAGGTGAGCCTGAGTGTCCGATCAAGCCTGGGGGTTCTTTTGGTCCTTCTTGTGGGTTCTGGTCAGCCTGGGGTTTCATATGTCCAGCCTGGGGCATATACAGGTGAGCCTGAGTGTCCGATCAAGCCTGGGGCTTCTTTTGGTCATTCTTGTTGGTTCTGGTCAGCCTGGGGCTTCATATGTCCAGTCTGGGGCTTCTTATGCCCAGCCTGGGGCTTCTTATGCCCAGCCTGGGGCTTCTTATGTCCAGCCTGGGGCTTCTCTTATCCAGCCTGAGGTTTATACAGGTGAGCCTGAGTGTCCGATCAAGCCTGGGGCTTCTTTTGGTCCTTCTTGTGGGTTCTGGTCAGCCTGGGGCTTCATATGTCCAGCCTGGGGCTTCTTATATCCAGTCTGGGGCTTCTTATATCCAGCATGGAGCTTCTTTTGCCCATCTCTTTGGTTATGTTCAGCCTGGGACTTCTCTTTGTCCAGCCTCAGGCTTCTCTTGTCCAGCCTCAGGCTTCATTCAACAATTCACTAGGCCCCACCTCCTGGAGGTTGGAGGTTAAACTGTGTAGAAAGCTTGAATTTGTAGTTAAATTTGTACATTCAGACTAGCACTGCTGTTTTATCATTTATTGATCACATGAGATTACAATGTCATATAAGTATATAATTTGAGAATATTTGCAATTTATTTTTATTTTTTTTATTAGCTACATTCCTCCAGTGGAAAAGAAGTGACAACTAACAGAATTTCTAGCTGGAATGCAGGTCACCAACCAAATTTCTCTCGAGCTTTAGGACTGAAAACCTGCCAGCTGTGTTTCTGTGTTGATGGGGCAGTAATTAGGGCCAAGCCGGAGGGTAAACCTGAGCTCTGGAGGACGTGATCTCAAATCTGCCACCTCACCTTTTGCCTTGTTCTCTCTTTCTTACATTCTTTTCACCATATTTTGGTTTTGCCTCCTCTCTCTTTGGCTCTTTTTGCTTTCTTCCAGCTCTCTCTCTGTCTGTCTTTCTTTGTCCTCTTTGTCATGGATGAACTGTATGTGGTCGGCTCTCCACCTTTCACTCAGCTCTATTTTTAGCCCCTCGTGTGCTAGGCTGAGGGAATGCATGAAGGCAGGGGAGCATGTCTTGAGATCCAGCAGAGAAAAGTGTGTGTGTGTGTGTGTGTGTGTGTGTGTGTGTGTGTGTGTGGGTAGTTGCACAAGAAACGTCTCTGTGTTGTAACAAAGGTGTAACCATTTGACCTGACTTGAAATAGACAAAAACAGACAAGGAAGCGCTAGCCTGAGAATCTAGCATCACAGTCCTGGCATTATTCGATATCACCGTTTGAATCATTTCAGACCATAATAATTCACCGGTGTGAATTATTAAAACCTTAGAGGCAGCAAAAGTGCTGCAGAAGCTCGGCATCGACAGAACAGCAGCTACATGACTTTCTCTCCCCAGCAGATTTGCATAGTAACCGTCAGATTCAGTAAATCTGTTAGCCAGAGTGGCATCTTATTCTCTCAAGAGCAGATAGAGGAAAAAGGGCGTACAACTAGACAGAAATCCACGGGCGCTAAATGCTAAAGGCTGCCTGCACTTTACTCACATTCGCCCATTAAAAGTCAATCTGCGCTAATGAATAAATAATTCAGCTGCATTTGATGTCTTAATGCCGAGTCGAAAGATAATCGTATCTAAGGAAAGGTCCAAGATTGAATGAGATGGTCAGAGATTTAAAAAAGGAAAGGGAAAGTACTTAAGATTTCAACTAAACAAAATACCAAAAAAGGGTCAGTTTAAGGTGGTTTGTTCCCCAGAGGGACAAACTGAGAATCCTTTCAAGACTGTAGCTTAGAGTCCTTTCCAGACCCTTTTGTGAAAGAGAAGCCTTTAGCTTTAAGGTTCCCTTTAGATAGACAAACCAAATAATATTTAATGCTGGATACCTTTTTTTCGAAGGTATTTTGTACTCTAGCTTTTTAGAGAGGAACAAAGAATGCTTTAGGGTGCTAGATGGAGCGTAACAAAAAAACAAAAAAAAACCAAAAAACGCGAATCTACTGTCTAGCAGGAGGTTTCAGCTTTGAGAGTGCATTTGTTTTAACCATCATACAACCCTGAAATCCAGGGAAACCTCATAAACCCATCTGTTTTAATGCTTTAACTACATCTCTATACTCGTTTTAAACTGATGATACCAAACATTACAGCCTCTGTATTGTTTACTCTGCCGGCCCCACTGTTTACGGCTGCAGTGTTATGGTTCCCCTAGGCATCAGGCATCATGCTGCTATGTTAATGGTTCAGTACGCTAGAGAGAATGTATACATGCTGATGACACACAGCGGCGTGAGGATGTGTGTGTGTCGATGAGACACGGCGGTGCGAGGAGGTGTGTATGCTGATGATACGCGGTAGTGCGGAAAAAGTCCCGTGGATGATATTTGCGTTACAGTTCCTACAAACGTCGTAGGTTTCTACTGCTAAACAGTTTTAACTTTTTTTTTTTTTTTTAACAAATTTTTTGAGCATTATTTTTATATCAGCTAATGCACAGATTAAGGCGGGTTAGTGCTTGATGGCGTGTGTTCGTGTCAAGGAATGTTTTGTGTTTTATCACTTTTGCATTTAGTTAGAGATGTATCTGGCAATTAAGGGGAAACCTTGTCTTGTGCTCATCTTTACATATGGAAACGTATAAGTTTATGTATAAGTCTAGCCCAGAGAAGGGGATGCCTCGGTTCTTGTTTCTGCATCTGCTCACTGGCCCGGAGTAGAAAGTAGGAGGAGCTTCGTTGCTGCTGCAGCATGCACTAGAAGGGAGGGAGAGAGGGAGCACGAATACATCAGTGCTATAGAGAGAATGAGGGAGGGAGGGAAACAGAGAGAGAGAGAGAGAGAGAGAGAATAAGAGGAAGGGAGGGAGGAAGGGAAGCGAGGCTGGCTGTGCTCTCTGCACCGCACCACTCTCTCCCTCATTACCATTCCAGACACTGCCTTCTCTGAGGAGAGCCCTTCGCTCTGTTTGAAATGCCAATCACCGCTGGCTGTCCTTTCATCCTCGATCACACGCACTGAAAGCACGGGTGAGCGGGAGCCCCGCAGACGCCGAGAGGATTTCCCGCTCTTCTCCATCCGACCAAAGTTACTCTGAAAAAGAAAAATACACGCGGATAACGCTGTTAAGGATTGCAGGATCTTGACTAGACTGTTTTCCGTTTGTGATCTCATCAGCGGACTAATCAGCGCTAAGAGGACAGATGGGGATCCTTTAATCAGAGTGGTAAGGACTTTACTTCCTCTTTCCTTTTTATCATCCACTTTGACTCTGGCATCGGTCTGAGCTCCGTCACAGCTGTGCCTCTCCTGGAAAAGGAAAGAACTGGACAGAGGAAGTCAAGGTTGAAGGTGGGGGACGTTAGTGCTGGTACGTCCTGTGTGGTTACGAGTTGGACTATACGGTTAATAACTGCCCTTCTTGCACTGTGTGATCCATCGTACCCCAGATATAGACCTTCTGTAAACCTGTGTATAAAAGGATTCCCGTGGTCTGCGGAAACGAGCGACTCATGTTCCTGCTGAGATGGCAGACATCAGGCACGGGCACGTCTATCCCATCTGCCGGGGCCAGCAGCAGTCTGGGCAATATCTGCTGAGTTAGGCCCCCCCGAGGAAACCTTCCTCCATCCTCGTGTGCCCACACACTTAGCTTTAACAAGATGAACACAACTGAGCTGAACCAGAGCGCTGTGACCTTCTGCCTGCTGGACATTGGTTACTCTCAGATCTTCAACACGTGCCTCCTGGAAGTCGTCGTGATCCTCTTTCTCACCGTGCTCATTATCTCCGGTAACTTAATTGTCATCTTTGTGTTTCACTGCGCACCTCTACTCAGCCACCATACCACCAGCTCTTTCATCCAGACAATGGCTTACGCTGACCTGCTGGTGGGAGTAAGCTGCCTCATCCCGTCCCTGTCTTTGCTACACCACCTGAAAGGGCTCGATGAAGAACTCACCTGCAAAGTGTTCGGTTACATGGTGTGCGTGCTGAAGAGCGTCTCCATGGCCTCACTGGCATGTGTTAGCGTGGACCGCTATGTGGCCATTACGCGGCCGCTGTCCTACGCAGCCTTGGTGACACCATGTCGTCTTCGTGCCTGCATTGCACTCATCTGGCTCTACTCCTGTCTAATCTTCCTGCCGTCCTTTTTCGGCTGGGGCAAACCCGGGTATCACGGTGATGTCGTCGAGTGGTGCTCATCGTCCTGGGCCACCCAGCCACTCTTCACTGCCTTCATTGTGGCGGCGCTGTACGCTCCTGCAGCTCTCACTGTGTGCTTCACGTACGGCCACATTTTCCGGATATGCCGCCAGCACACCCGACAGATCAGCGAGCGCCGGGCACGATTTGGCCCGCAGGAAACTGAGCCGGGCGAACCACCCGGCCCTGACAAGCGCTACGCCACCGTGCTCTTCCGCATCACCAGCGTGTTCTACTTGCTGTGGCTACCATACATCATCTACTTCCTGCTAGAGAGCGCTGGAATATACCGCCATCCTGCAGCCTCCTTTTTAACCACGTGGCTTGCGATCAGCAACAGCTTCTGCAACTGCCTCATCTACAGCTTGTCGAACAGTGCCTTCCGGAAAGGCCTCAAGCGCCTCTGTTTGATCTGCATAAAACGCACAGACACCAAGAAACCCCCAGGAGTGCCACCAGCTCCTCCTCGCCCGGCCTGTCATGTGTAGCGCCCAGTACAGACTGGAGTGTGTCGCGTGTTGTGCGTCGCCAGTTTGTCTCAGTCAGTGGAAACAGGCTTGTGTTGGCATCTGGGTGGTGTTCCCAGGTTTCGTCCCAGAGTCTGGTTGTCTTCGTGACAATTCCTCGAGGCAAACGAGTCACCTTTCACCCCGACCATCAGTGTTGCGAAGGGGTAGTTAGGGCTGCTGTTTTGTGCAGCATTGAATAACAACTCTTTATGCAAAACATGACAAACGAGAAGATGATGAAAAAATGTCATGACACTGAAAAGTGTAATAATCGTGGGTGTATATTAATGAAAAAAAAAAAAAATACCCTAGTTTTGTAAACTAGATGCTTACGTACATCATCTATCAAGTCATATGACCTCTTAAATGAGCAACATCATATTAGCATATTAACATTCATCAACCTTAACCAGAGAGTGCTGATGTTTCATTGTTTTTGGGACATTTTTATAAAGTGTTATCAGAGAAACCTGTGACTAATCATGTGCCACATTTCTTCCCGTTAGCTGCTTCTTTAGCGACACACGTTTTGCGGATTGTATAACTTTGCCTCTGGTCACAGGACGGACGTATGAGTGGATCAGCAAACAAACAGACCATTCTGCTTGACTTCAGATTGCACAAAGATGCACTTTCTGACTGGAAGACATGGGACCTCACCGCATCATTCCCTCTTTAGTTTTGTGTTGTTTAAAAAAAAATGTTTTAATGATCACCCACGGGTGAAGTCAATCTCAGAAGACGACCAGCTGAAGAGCCTCGTTTCTGTCGACTTTTCAGAATCACACCCCTGGATTTGCATTGAGTCATTTTGATGTGACGTTTCTTCATACCATGCAGCATAAGTGTAGCACCAGCTGTCTTGGCATGTTTGGTTTACTTTCCAAAATGGAGTTCTCTCTCTATCTGTAGTGCTGTACGCCTTATGGTAATATTTATCGAAAAACATTGCATCGATTATGGATCACACTTAACACGAGCCGGAAGAGCTGTGCTTCTCAGCTATAAGGCAAAGACTATAGTCTCTGTGTGTTTGTTGAAGGACACACACATACAAACAAGCAAAAAAAAAAAAATTAAGGGTATGATTCATGCAAAACAAAAAAAAAACAAAGGCTACATGACTGTTTTAGCAAATCTCCAGTATTTCCTCTGTATTATTAATCTGGACATTTCTTTCTGTACATAATTCGTAATTTATATACGTGAAGGTGCCAAGAAAATGGAGGACACTGGAATCCGCCTCGTTGTCGTCTCGTCGTTATATCCCTGCTGTGAGCGTGAAGTCGGTTTATTGTCACACTGGTCGGAACTTCAGCGGTACTGTTTTATTGTAGATAGCTTTGTCTTCTAGTTGACCAAAGTGAAATATTTAACAGGCGTTTCCTTTTTTTTTTTTTTTTTTTATTCTTAAAAAACATAATGAATGAAATGAAAATGCCATGTCTGAGAACATGTATGCAATAGTGTCTCCTGTATCGTGGGCTGTGTGCGCTTCGGAAGAATCTATTTATTATATCATTATCATTATAAAAACTTGTGTGTCTTGATGTAAGTGTGTTTTATATACAGTAGAACTGTGACAAAGATAACTCTAATTTTCTCAAATAACAGGCAGTTTTGACCAGCAAAGAAAAAAAAAATTTTTTTTGTCAACACTTTACTGCATGTTCGATTACATATTAGTATAGATTTACTTTTCTAACTCTGTGATACACAATACGATATAACAACGAAGTTGTCTTTGTACTTAGAGATGTACGAGATGTCAACGTGAGAGTGTTTTTAAAACTTATAAACGTGGTTTTAGACTGTTTCTTAACTGCCATGTTAGGGCAGGGCGCCGTGCAATATGTCAGTTCTGGAGGTTCTGAAGTAAAATGGCAGAACCACACATCGCATACAATAGAGAGGGAGGGAAAGGAAAAAAAGAAAGAAAAAAAAAAGGGCTTTTATTTGTTCCACGTGTTCCAGCTGTGTGTTGAAACTTCAGATCGCAATCTGGTGGCCTCTGGCCGTGTGCTTGGACGCATTTGGACTGTAGCTGTAGTGTTCGAGTGAGAGTGAAGCGAGTCGAGCGTAAAGTCTTAACTCCAGAGCCATCTTTATTATTAAGTGCACATGATTTTGTGTTTTCGTGTCTGTGTTTGTTAGTTACGGAAAGCAAAGAAACAGAGGTGCAAAAAAAAAAAAAAAAAAAAAGAGCTCGTTCAGATTCTGTTCGTTTGATCGTTTCGGACTCTGAGGCTCTCCGAATGTTGAGAAAACGCTCGCTGGAGTGTGGACGAGTTTAACGTTTCTTCTCCGCTTTTAACGTGACGTTTTTGTTTTTTTCTCTTTTTTTTTCAATTCCAGAGTCGAAACCACACTCGGAATACACTTTTTTTTTAAAGGACCGATTTCAGAGAAAAGTTCAGGTGGCTTTTTTTTTGTTTTTGTTTGTTTGTTTGTTTTTTGGAAAAACAGATTCTCCTTTCCTGAAAAATGAACAGTTATTAAGGGGCAAAAATATCATGATACTTGAAGATATTAGATTTTTTACAATACGCACCATGTATCATGATATGCTACTAAATCCGATGGTACCTTTATTTAACTTCTACAAATAAAAATTTAACACTGAAAAGCCAAAAAAATAAAAATCAGAATCAGCTGCCTCCAATCTGATTTTAAAATTGTTATAGAAATAAAAGTTATAGATATTGCGACACCCGATATAATTTGATCATGATATCGATATTGATATGTTTCCAGCATTAAATCAAAGTTAACCCTTGAATCATTTTGAACGTTTTTACTTCAGAAATGAAAAAGCAAAGTAAA
Source organism: Pangasius djambal (assembly GCA_022985145.1). Taxonomy (NCBI): domain Eukaryota; kingdom Metazoa; phylum Chordata; class Actinopteri; order Siluriformes; family Pangasiidae; genus Pangasius; species Pangasius djambal. The sequence goes on from CM040991.1 coordinate 22,391,424, forward strand.
AACCGTCAAACAGACAAATTAATTTAATATTTCTCGTTGAGATGAGTTTATTAGTTCTTGATATCTTCCCTATTTTCAACCTTGAAATTTTTCTGAATTAATTAGCGGATTATTTTTTTGCTTCTTTGTAGAAAGAAATGCTTGTAGTAAGTAAAATAAGGCAATTTTGAGCTTCTAAAAATCTATAAATAGGTAATAATAAGAAAAATATTGAAGATTGTGTTTCTACTGATCAAGTTACTTCTTATAATCTTATGTTAATCTTTACCATGAAAAAATGGACTCGAGTCTGATTTATAATTGAGTGTAAAAATTTTACATCTGTGTTTATCTCCAGTTATTAGCGACACTGACTACAAATATAAATAATAGCGCAACATTAATGTGGTTCAGAACTGCTTATAGAGAGAAAATTAGTGATTTTACACCAATTATTACTGAAACAAATAGCTAATATCTCTTTTTACGGTTAAGTTTTTCGCTAGTGTTAAATCGTTCAAAGCAAAACAGTGGAGGCTTAAAAGTGGGGAAGAAAAATGGATGAAGCAGATGTAGAAATAAGGTCACGCGTTACTACTGACTTGAGATTTACTAGTAAAGATTAAAAACTTTCGTGACTTTAGTTTTATAAGATGCCGTTTTGAGATTTTGTGACATTCTTGCTATTAAAACCGTAAAGCGCCGTTTCTTCATCCGGAAAGTTCAGTTTATTCAGAATATTGCATGTCATCAACTAACGTTTGTAGTGTTTAATGTGCTAATGTTTAACGTTAACGTTAGTGTGCCGATGTTAGTTTCGTTACTAGATTTCCGAACAAATATTTTTATTTTTAGCGTGTAAATAACAATGCCGACGTTTGATTGGATAGTGCCACGTATGTTGTGTTCTTCCTGGATGATGATTGGCTGGTGGATAGAATCTAATAAAATCAAGATCATGTGTAGGTTTGAAGTTTTTTCTACACCAAAAATTTAACACTTCAGAAAAATAAAAGTCTTACGTACGTAACGCGTTTTCAACCGAAATGCCAGATAGAACCTTTGTGCGTCTCTCTAATTATTAAACCTTTTACAACATTTTTTATTTATTTATTTATTTATTTTTTAACATCTCTCCGATTATCGAAGCTTGATTTTTAAGTGTTTCCGATTTCACGCCGATTCTAGAGTGTCCCATGTCAAGACCTCGGCGCTGGGGAAATTTAGGCGAAAGTTTTCTGCGTTGATGTCATTTTATTTATTTTATTTTTTTTTAACGTTTTCATGCCAGCGTTCTTGAGTTCCTTTTTGTTTTTTGTTCTTTCTCTGATGCCAAAGTTTTTTTTTTCTTTTCTTTCCTGTGGGAAAACCGCTCTGTTCTCGCAATCAAAGTCAAGGGCTAGTCGTCTCCAGGGAGGCTCTCGCTCTCCCATGCTGCCGTGCCGTATTAGGACGTGGGACTTCGCTGGAACAGTGTGTGTTTCCCCTGCAGTAAAAACACACACACACACACACACACACACACACACACAC
>CM040991.1:22400234-22405234 GCA_022985145.1 Pangasius djambal
TGTTTGTTCGTTTCTTCCTGGCATTCTGTTTGGACTTACCTTCGCTTTCGGCCTTCCGCCTTGGAAGTTGCGTTAGACGTTTTTTGGGAGGGTGAGCGAGATTGTCATCGCAGCAGCTCCATTAATGCTAAAGCCGATTCTCCAAAAATAGACTGTTGACTCGTTTGTAAAGGCCAGGCTTTCTGCTAATGAGGTCGTAACAGTGTTGTGGCACTGTTTTTATTTTTAACGGATAGAGAGGATTCCATAATTTATCGAATCATCAAATCCTACTGAGGTAAATTCTGGCCGAGTTGAGCTGCTCGATCAGGGATAAAACGACAATCATGAAATCAGGATCAAAATAGTTTCATCCTACATTATTATTTAAAAAAATTTTTTTGACAGGAAATAGGTGCTTCTTTCACATGCCCCATTATAAGCCTCTGTTAAAAGCTTTATATTTAGCAGCTTTTTAGTCACTTTGTCAATCACTGCAACATATAAATGCAATCAGAATAAACTAATAAGTAAATAATTATCAGACTACAGAATGCATTCGTGTAGAAGAGAAAATTATGAAAGTTATGATATAGTATCAATATTATGATATTAACATCATGATACAGTATCGTTAAATATCAATACAATTTTTTGTAAACATTAAATTAAGAAAAAAGCTCCTAAACTTTGAGGTTTTTTAAAAATGTTGTGTTGGTGCTTTTTTTTATTAAAACTAACTCCTGTGATACCTAGTTAATTTTCTTAAGTACGTTTTCAAGCTTAATTTTTTTTCCTCTAATAGTATATTTTTTTGACTTGCTTACTGCACCTTTAAAGTAAAGACTTATAGTAAAGACAAATATCCACATTCATCTGATTAGGAAAAACAAAAGAAAGCTCCCTCTCGGCTCAGAATTCCTAATGGGAATCGGTCTTCTCACCCCCCGAGTTCAGCAAGTGACGTCAAATCAAAATGGCCGCTCACGGCTTGAACAGCAAACACAACAGCACTTTTTAACTTTAAATGCGTTGTGCGTTAAATCAGTCAACGCAGATTTAACCCACAGACATATTCGCTTATTAAAGCTATAACACTGTCTTTACAGTTTAAACTTTTGAGGAGGAAAATATACTCATAACAGTTAACTAGCTAATCTGTTTGTTAATAAAAGATGAATTTAATGGACTTAACTAGCTAGCTAGTTCATAATGTGTTACTGCATTAAGTTAGCTACATCGTTTTTAGCCTGTTAGGTTTTAGCGCAATGGAACGTTTATTGTATATGTCGTTACACGATAATATCAGAGCAAACACAAAGTCATCGCTGTTCACCAGTTGTCTAACTTTAGTTACGTGAATCAGAATTATTCAATTAACATTCAAAAGTTTTAGGATCTCAAGTCATCTCTGAGTCAGTCCTCGTCTCTTTCCTGTCAAGCCTGCATTTCCTGAACGCATTAACAGGATTATGTGGCTGTAAAAGATAGCGGCGTTTCTCATAACGTGAGATTAATGCTCTTCTGGTCAGGAGCTCATGTGCTCGGTTTCCTGAAGCCTCGCCGTCTTTATGACTGTCATAAGTGGTAGAGAGAGAGAGAGAGAGTGTTCTAAATGATCCTCGTTCAACCATATCCTCAGCTTTCTTGCATTAATATGCGTTTCGGAGGCATGGAGACACGCGCCGCCGCTGAAGCGTGTGTGTAAAGTGCTGCTGATCGGAGTCAGCCGAGTGCTGCGGGCTGCAGATGCATTATTTAGGATCTCTTCTCTTCCACATAAACACATCATCAATAATGGAGAGAGCGGATAATTAATCTTTGAGAAAGGGGGCTACGTTCGGTAAGACCGGAATCCGCCGGTAGCACTCGGTCGCAGCACTCGGAGCGAGGGGAATGAGTTCGTCTGCAACGTGTCGTGCATGTTGACGTACAGACGCAGGCTGAAGTTTGGCGTGTAAAACTAATCGCAAATGATGAGGAAGGAGCGATAAACACAGATATGGCAACATGACGATTTTAGGACTATGTCAGAAATATTGACGTGAATAAAAATGAATGATATGAGAGAGAACGTGTGTGTGTGTGTGTGTGTGTGTGTGTGTGTGTCTTAGAAGCAACGACAGTCGGAGTGTGTGTCCCTGCTTTTAGGAGACAGAACTCGTTTTTGAAGGAGATGAATAAAACATTGACACAGCGACAGCGTGCTGAAAAGACCAAGATGGAGATTCCCCATCTCGAATGATGCTGACGTGTGTGTGTGTGTGTGTGTGTGTGTGTGTGTGTGTGTGTGTGTGGAGGTCCATCTATCCGTATTTATATTTATGAGGTGTTGCTTGCTGTAGGGGAATTTAAAGCTTGTGATGGAGTCGGAGTCGGAGTCTGTCTGCGGCGGTCACTAGTGTTTAGCCGTGTTACGGTTTGAAATTTCCACGGTATGATAAATATCATGGTACTGATCAAGCATTCAAAAATCCACAAGCCAGTGGTGAAAATTAAATAAACATATATATGAAAAACAAATATAAACAAAAAGATCAAATCCCCTAACCAAAATTTCCGTAAAACCTCGTATTGTTTACGTAATCCCGCTTGATAGACGTGTATGATAAACGAACACGCTCAAAATGGCAGCCAGAGTAGCGACGTACTTCAGGTGTTTACGACATTAGCAGGTTAAACACGTGGTTTTTAGCGCGATCGTGTCCCTGTGCCAAGAAACGGAGGTGCTGTAGCATGAGTTAGAGTGTCAGAATGAGCCAAAAATGTCATTTACGCTTTGTAATCACTACCGTTTATTTAGAGCGGGAACATCTGTTTGCGAAAAATCGAACGATTCAAGCTGGAGCAGCGCTGTAGATATCGCCGACTGCAGCTAGGAACGAAACCATGCACCAGAAACAGACATGTTTGAAGGTAAGGGGCGGAGAAAAGAACCGTACCATCGTCCTTCACTCCTATTGGTCAACGCGACATTGCTTCGCTTCTCATTTGCATAAAATTAAGCCCCACATCACGTCTCTAACACACACAAACGTGACGGCACACTTATTTAATCCGCTATGTAGTGAGCGCAAATAGTGAACCAAAAAAAAAAGCCATTTTGGGAATGCTTTATTAATGATTCCTGTGTGAAGTCAGGGTTAAAGATGGCGGACGTTTACGTGCACTGTCCAAGAGATGTAAGTCGTCTTAATATGGCGGAGTCCAAGTGCACTTGGTTGTAAGGGAGCAAGTGGAAGTTTGGGGGTGATTGGAGACAGAGCCGATGGTGTGAGAGTCACCTTGCTGAATCGCTCTTAAATCACTCTGACAGTTAGAGAGGTGGGAGAGGGTACTGTACCTCAGTATTCTCTCTCTGTGTGTGTGTGTGCGTGTGTGTGTGTGTGTGTGTTAAAGCTGTCAGAATGAATGTCTTCTTTTAATACTATTGGAATTTTTTTTGTGTTTATGATCCCAAGTTCTAACATGAATCTCTTGAACATCAGCAACAAAATCTCTCTTGTTTTTCTGCTTTTGTAGGAAAATAATCAGCGACAAGGTGCTGTGATGAAGCGGAGTCACTGTTGCTGATTATTTTTGCTATAACAGCAAGATATGGCTTGTTTTATTCCTCTTACACCACATCAGTTTGCCAACGATTACAATTTTTTATTAATTAAAGAACAACACATCTTACTCTCTTCTTCTTCTTCTTCTACTTCATTGACTTCAAGTTATGTTCTTCACGTCCGTCTCTCTCCGGCTTTCTCTCCTCTCGTTTCAGTATTTCTCTTCCCCTTATTTTCTTTGATGTCGATAAACATCTCGTGTTTAATCTACACCGGAGGTTGTGTCCTAGACTTTATACACCCTCGGTGAGAACTGAAGCCGGGTCACGTGATCCGCGATCCGCATTCCTGGGGAGTGTCCTGGTCACGTGACCGCGTAGATGTTAGATGAATCTGGTACCCAAAAAAAAAAAAAAGGTTATGCTGTAACACCAGTCCATTTATGGACTTTAATTTGTGCTCTTAGGTGAATGTGAGGCGTTGTAGGCTAAGCGCTGAGTCTAACAAATTAGCTGGGAGGAAATTGCATGGAATGAACCTCAAAGACACACACACATACACACACACACACACACACACACACACACACACAATGAGATAGGATTCCTCCATCTTTCCCTCGGTCTCTCCGGCTGTAATCCTTGAATGTGAGGTTCCTCTTGAATTGGTTAAAACCCACACACACACACAATCACACACATTCTCTCTCTCTCTCTCTCTCTCTCTCTTTTTTCCAAACACAACCTAATTGACTGTGTATGTAAGTAGGCCAGCCAAGAAGTACTTCTCTTTTCCTTTCTATTTTTTTTTTCCATTCACTCCTTCTCTTTATCCCTCTGTTCCTCTGTTCCTCAGTTCTTCAGGTCACATGAATAGCCGAAGATGTTAATGTGACCTCCATTTTGCCCCCCCCCAACACACACACACACACACACACACACACACACATGACCAGGAAACCCCTTCAAACATGGAGGCTCTAAACACAAAATATCTCTGATGATCATTAACAGCAGAGGGGAGAGAGAAACACACCGACTCAAAAGTTCCCCTTCCTTAACGAGAAAAAATATTCTTTAATAACTCGTATGTCCACCTTTCTTGTAATATAATTTGTTTTCCGCTTGGTTTTAGGCCACACCCACATTTTATATTTTAACGTTTTTGACTTTCTGGGATGACCTGGCTTCCCATCCAGGGTGAATTCCCGGTATTCCCGGATAAGCTCCGGATCCACCTCAAACCTGATTCACTGAAGATAAATTAATGGACGGAATTAAGTTTTTGGTAAAAATAGTCATACATTTTGGATTTTTGCTTACCATTGACAATGGTGACAAAATGAATGAATGTGTTTCTGTGTGTGTGTGTGTGTGTGTGTGTGTGTGTGTGTGTGTGTGTGTGTGTGTGTGTGTGAGTGTGAGTGACTCAAATACAAATGTGTGTAGCAGTGCAGATGTGCTCTCAGAA
>CM040991.1:22407734-22410825 GCA_022985145.1 Pangasius djambal
TGTAACATTTTTAACACTTAAACTCACGTTAGGTATTTTTTAGTCATATTAAAACTTTTATCACAGCAGTGATTCCGAAAATCTTCAAGATTTAAAGGTTTAGCGTTAAACGAAGTAGAAATAAAAAAAACAAACAAAAAACAAAAAAAAAACAATGAGCCGCTCCTTTAGAAGGCGTTTCTTTCTACGAACAGAGAAAATGACACTTTCAGGTCCTTCTCTGCGTCTCCGATCACAGCCACGCCCCCCGAACACGGCAGTGATTTGAACATTGATTGCATTTCAGTGTAGCACGACTGCAGCGCACCGATGACAGTGAAATGCAGCCAGGAATGAAATTCACTTCTGACACGGAGACGGCGTTTAATTCTTATAAAGCGATCCCGGAAGAGATAAAGCGACGTAAGAGCAATGCAGTGAAAGGTATTGCTTTTCAGTGTGACACGTTTTTTTTCTCCATGTCATTTATAGTTAAAAAAAAAGTTCAACGTCACAGCGATTAAAAACAGTCGTAGGACAAAATCTTATAGCCGTATCACCTTCTTCTTCAGAGTCAGACTCGGGTAAGGGGCGTGGCCTAAAGTCTGAAGGGGGAGATTGTAGGATAGAAGTGATTTTGATGAGTTTGTTTATTTTTGATATCTTTGAACAATTATTTTATTCTTTTTATGAACGTCTTTTGAGACGAATGTGTCATGACTTGAACAGGATGGTAGCTAATCTGGTAGCTATAAACGTCTCTTTCTTCCGACACCAATCACCGATTGACTAAATTCGGTGCATGTGAAACATTAGGGACTTTTAATTTTTGGCTTTTAATTTAATTTATTTATTTTTATGTCACAAGTTGCCGTGACAATTTATAGTTTTGTAGTGGTAGGAGCTACATGTTTTTTATTACGACAGATTACGTTCCATGCTAATTATTCTCTTTTGTGTTTTACGCTATGCTCTACATCGAATCTTAATGTTCAGTGTTTTACAGCATGGTGATAGAAAATACTCATTTCTGATTGGTTAACCAGTGTCTAAATCAACTTTGCACATGTCCTGTTTGTACTGTCTAACCATGTTGCGCTGTTGCTATGGCAACAACAGAAATAAAGGATTAGGCTAAGCTTTAAGTGATTGTCATGATAGCTGCCACGGTGTCTACTGCAATGGCAGATTATGTTACATGCTAAATATTTATGGTTTTTTTTGTTTTTTTTTGTGATGCTAATGCTATGTAACCTTGTTGCAATGTAACCAAGGCAACAAGCATTAATAAGAGTTTACTCAGGGAAAAAAAAAAAAAAGTGAATTTAAGCAGAAAGGAAACGTTTATAGGCGACAGTGTGTGAAAACTTTTTTTCAAATTAAAAGCAACGCGTACTAGAGATAATAGTGTCCGAGACGTAACCATAGCAACACTCGTGTATGGTCTACCATGAGATGGATGCTGATGAAGCCACGCTTAAAAACGTAGCATGACATCATGACGCTAGACAAGTATACGCAGCCGTGTGCGAGGTCGTCCATCACACAACGTGGTTATGCTACGTATGAGCTTCGTATCACCTAACGCACTGCTTATAACATGCTTATAACACGTGTTATGACCTCTCCCCCCCCGCAGGCGTACTCGGTGTACGATGAAGAGATCGGATACTGTCAGGGCCAGTCCTTCCTGGCTGCCGTGCTGCTGCTACACGTGAGTCACATGCTCAGTTCTGGTGGTAGGGAATTCTGGGAAATGTAGATTTATTGATACATTGATCGTTATGGAGGAGAGTTTACACAGCTGGATCGCTTCAGCACCAGAAAACCCCCCAATACCAGGGATATCAGTTCCAGATGTTCACCAGCTGCATGTCTTCACTTCAATTGCTGAACAACTCAATGATGGAGAAATTAATACTGTTTGAAATGTGTGTGTTCTTGTGTGTTCTTGTGCTTGTGCTTGTGTGTGTGTGTGTGTGTGTGTGTGTGTGTGTGTGTGTGTGTGTGTCCAGATGCCAGAGGAACAGGCGTTTAGCGTTCTGGTGAAGATCATGTTTGACTACGGTCTCAGGGAACTCTTCAAACAGAACTTTGAGGACCTACACTGCAAGTTCTTTCAGCTGGAGAGACTCATGCAGGTGTGTGTGTGTGTGTGTGTGTGTGTGTGTGTGTGACGATCATCATGGTTAGATGATATAATTACGTTTTACCACTACGCTGTTGAATTCTGCACTCTGATTGGTCAGAAGGTGTTGATTAGTTTTCTCTAACAGCAGCTCTGACAGCAGCGCAGGTTTATATCAACGCACTCGTTCCAGTACGCTATCGTTTCTATAGCAACGGCTCATTCACAGGGAGATATCTGGTTAACATTTATGGAAGGAGTCTCCAGTGTCAGCACTTCGTAACGGTCAGAGATAAAGCTGTAATATTAAATATAATTTTAAATTTAAAAATAAATAATAATAATTAAAAACAAAAAAATGTAAAAAAAAATTTAAATGGCTGTAGAGACCACAGCTGTTATTCGACTTCTAATTTATTTTGTGCATTTTATTTATTTTTAATTAGTGAAGTGGAATTTCACTTTTTAAAACCATTATGTCTGTGTGTGTGTTTCTCATTTGTTTGTTTGTTTGTTTGTTTGTTTAAGGGGACAGTGCTCATTAATCAACAGTCAGATACTGTAAATAAGCCAGAGTTAGTCCAGCAGGCTCATTTCTCATTTAACGAGGCGCTGCGAGTGTTTCAGCGCAGTAAAAAAAAAGTGCCGCCTCGAAAAAGTACATTTCTGACAAAAGCTCTTGATCAGCTGTGCAAGCAAAATACACACACACACACACACACACACACACACACACACACACACACACACACACACACACACAGAGCCCTATATTTAAACACCCTGTGTTTCAGCTTTTTTGTGAAATTCAAAGCAGGGTGCTCATTTTAAATACTCACTTTAAAATATTTCTCTCCCCCTCTCTCTCCCTTTCTCTCTCTCTCTCTCTCATCCTCTCTCTTTCTGTCTTTCTATTGTCTCTCTCCCTCTCTCTTTCCCTCTCTCTCTCATCCTCTCTCTTTCTGTCTTTCTATGTCTCTCTCC
>CM040991.1:22421932-22441932 GCA_022985145.1 Pangasius djambal
GTGTGTGTGTGTGTGTGTGTGTGTGTGTGTTTGTGTTTGTGTGGCGTTCAGGCGGAGGAGAAGGCCGACGCTCTAAACAAAGAGCTCCTCATCACAAAGCAGAAGCTGATCGACTCGGAGGATGAGAAGAGACGGCTGGAGGATGAAGCGACGCAGGTCAGCCATATTGTCTCTCCATTCCTCCTGAGGGAAATCATCACACCATCACTGTGTATATCACAATCTATTTCTCATTCTTCATCCTCCACTCTTGTGTTAGTACCTCAGGAAAGTTCTCCAGGGCAGGTTCTTGTGAGACCTGAGCTCATATTTTACGATCGTGTCCTCAGAAAGAGGAGCTAAAGGGCATGTGTGGGTTAAATATGAGTTCGTGTGTATGATTTCCCTTGTGGAGGGGTGTGTGTGTGTGTGTGTGTGTGAGAGAGAGAGAGAGAGAGAGAGAGAGAGAGGAAGGGAGGGAAATATAAGAACAAATACAGCTTAGTGAAGAAACTAAGAAAATATATGTGAAAGTTCCCATGTGCTCATAGATTTTGGAAAATACCTTAAAAATTTTCCATAAAAATTTTATAATTATGATAGAGAAATCGAGTTATACTCTAGCTTTAAATATATATATATATATATATATATATATATATTTTTTTTTTTTTTAAATGTAAAAATGTATTTATGTAACTAGTGTAAGTAATGTGTATACTTGTTTACTCGTTCTCATGGATGCCGTAGTAGAAATTATAAATGATGCGTAATAACAAATACAAAAAAAAAAAACTAAAGACTAAAGTTTACATATTTGTTCAGTTTAATCTGCAGCATTCGAGTGACATAATAATATTCCACAGAAATAGAAAATAAAGAATTTTACAGACATAAATAACAGAGGTGGTTAACATAATACACAGCTAGATGAACTACATGAACGTTATAAACAAATGAAATATGCGCACGACAGAACTGTAAATTTACCGGAACTACCTTTTATTGCGTTTCTCTAGTGTTGGAAATTTTGAAAAAATAAATTAAAAAGTGCACAAGAATAGATTTATTAAGACTTCTCTCACATCTGTCTCATCTGAACACCTGTATCGTTCCTGTGCAAGTTTGTTTTATTGTCACGTATTTTAATCATTTATTCAGTGACTTCCATTATAAGCAAATTTGGAGAAAAAAATTTCCACTCCACAGATACCCTGGATAAATTATTGAATTTATTTAATTTATTTAATTATAGACATGTTTAGAGCCTATTTTATATGCATCTCTATTTATTTTTCTTAAACATATATATCCGAAAATGTACTTTTTCCTCTTAGAAGATGTTTTTTCGAAAAAAATATAAACGCGAAAATGCAAAAAATTATTTGAAATCGCTCACGAGGAAGGCGGAGCTAGTACGTCATCAACTGTTCCATCAAAACATCTCAGGAGTAACGTAACGCGCTGTGTATTGAGACACAAACATGGGTGTAAAGTGAAATTAAACTTCACACACGCGTTCATAACACACGCAGCGGGCGTTCGCAGGTTCTAGGTTCGCAGTGACGAGTTTGAAATCTCTCCACTTAAGAGGGCGTTTTTATTTTTGAAAAGCTTCGTTGACCAAAAACACCATTTAAAAAAAAAAAAAAGCAGACGTAAGGCCAAAACACAAAGAAGAAATTGACGTTTTTACCCTTCATCCTAGGCCTCGTGTTAGCAGCAAACTGGGAGATAATTGCGTTTTAAAATGTCACTACTAAACCGCGAACATGGCCGCTCAGCCCGAGGTTATGTCCGTAATTACTGCACAGACTCGCGTAAAGCATAATGACTCTTCAGGTCTAATCCAAGATTCTGTGGTGTGTTTTAAAGCCGTAATTACTCTACCCGCTCTGGATGCGAGGGATTTTTATTATATCCACCGCCACTTCACATGAAAGGCGCTGGCTGTGTAAATGACATGAGCTAATTTTATACAAATTGCTTTGATTTGACTCGAGAGACGAACAGTCTGAGGTGAAGCGTGCACCGTCGTTTCTGGTTTCTGTCCAAATCCATCACGCTGGAGACGACAAATCCTGTGACATTGTGACAGTTTCTGTCCAATTACTGATGCACTGTGCTGTAATCGTGTGTGTGTGTGTGTGTGTGTGTGTGTGTGTGTGTGTGTGTGTGAGAGAGAGAGAGAGAGAGAGCGAGACACTGTGACAGCGTTTGCACAAGGGCTTGACATTTAATGTGGGACAAGAAGCTTTAAAATAAGTACAGAATAAAACGCTGTGTTTCTTTTACAGTAAATTCCCGAGTTACGGCGTTATTTACTACCCCAAAGTTGATTATTTTCTCATAACAGCACGTCCCCGAGTGTTTTATTCCTCTTATACCGCACCAATTTACCAACAATTCTCAGATTTATTTATTTATTAAAGAATGACACGGCAGACTTTTCATCCATTTATGGTTACATTTAATGTCCAATAAAAAAGTTACATCCCATTATCACTTACGTTTTATAGCAGCTTTAGCAGCGCTGTTGAGTTCTGCGTGTTATTGGTCAGTAGATGTTGATTAATTTTCTATAACGACAGTTCTGTCAGTAGTGCAACTCGTTTCTATAGTAACAGCTCATTCACAGCTTGTTAAGCTTTTTGCGGTTTCTCAGTAACATGACAAGCTGTGTGTGTGTGTGTGTGTGTGTGTGTGTGTGTGTGTGTTGTTTTATTAACTTCAAGAGAGAAAAAAAGAGAAGCTGGTGAGCGAACGAATGTTTATAGCTGCTATAACGTAAGCGAGAACAGGAACTAACTTGTTTCATGAACAGTAAATGTAACTTAAAACGGATAAAACGTACGACTTGTTCTTTTACTAAATCAGCACTTCAGCTCCTCTCCTCTGCTCCCCAGTTCGTATCAGTTCAGAAAGTTGTGTTTGTCCTGGAGTTTCGTTCTGAAGTAAGTGTGTGTGTGTGTGTGTGTGTGTGTGTGTGCGTGTGTGTGCGTGTGTGTGTGTGCCCTCAGCTGAAGGAGATGTGCCGAAGGGAGCTGGACAAATCGGAGTCAGAGATCAAAAAGAACGGCTCCATCATCGGAGAATACAAACAGGTCAGTACGTGCACACGCTCACTTCAGCTTCTTTTTCATACAGCTCTGCTTTAAACACACACACACACACACACACACACACACACACGGTGCAGGTTCACACTTCTCTTCTTCACTCTCTACTTTTTACTTCCTTACCCTTTTTTTCCTCCTCTCTTGTTTGTTTTTTTCTTTTTCATTCTTTTTATTTCCTTTCCCCCTTATTTCTCATTCTCTGTTTCTCCATCTCATCTTTCTTTTTTTTCACCTTTCTCTTTATTTTTTTCTTCCTCTTTCATCCTTCATCTGTTTTTCTGTTTGCCTTTTTACTTTTCCATCTCTTTGCAGTCACTGTATATTTTCCTAAGAAAATGTTCCACAGAAATATGGCATTTACCTTTAAGGAATTACAGCCATTTTCAAAATACCTCCATTTTCAGGGGCTCAAAGGTATTTGGACAATTGACTGACAAGAAGTTAATTGACCAGGTGCGGTCCGTTCCCTCGTTACTTCAAGACAAATGAAGCAGATAAAGGTCTGGAGTTGATATCAGGTATTGAGTTGGCATTTGGCAGATGTTCGACTGGAGCTACCAATATGAAGTCCAAGGAGATCTCAATGCAAGTGAAGGAGGCCGTCATTAGGCTGAAAAACAACATAAATCTATAAGAGAGAGCAAAAACCTTAGGTGTGGCCAAAGAAAGCACTGGTGAGCTCAACAACATCGAAAGGCCTGGAAGACCACGGAAGACAACTAAAGTGGATGATCTCAGAATCCTTTCCTTGGTGAAGAAAAACCCCTTCACAACATCAACAGAAGTCAAGAATACTCTGGAGAAGGTCGGCGTGTCATTGTCAAAATCTACAATCAAGAGACACCTTCATGAATGTAAATACAGAGGGTTTACAACAAGGTGCAAACCGCTGGGAACATTCAAGAACAGGAAAGCCAGATTAGACTTTGCCAGAAAACATCTAAAAAGCCTCCCGTGTTCTGGAATAAGATTCTTTGGACTGATGAAACCAAGATTAACTTGTACCAGAATGATGAGAAGAGAAAGTTATGGTGAAACAAAGGAACAGCTCATGATCCAAAGTGTACCACATCATGTGTCAAACATGGTGGAGGCAGTGTTATGGCATGGGCATGCTTTTCACTTACTGAAGACAAGACTGAAGGCAGAAAGATCCACAAACAAGCAGCAACTGAAGGTGGCTGCAGTGAGGCCTGGCAAAGCATCTCCAGGGAGGAAACTCAGCATTTGAGTTTTGAGAACATGGGCTCCAGACTTCAGGCCGTCATCGACTGCAAAGGATTTTCATCCAAGTATTAAAATTACGGTTATATTTACAATTATGTCACTTTGTCCAAACACCTTTGAGCCCCTGAAAATGGAGGCACTTTGTTGAAAATGGCTGTAATTCCTAAATGATAAACGCCATATTTTTGTGGAGCCTCTTAAAACAAAGCTGAAAGTTTTATTTTATTTTAGTTCACAAAAACTCTCATTGTCCAAATACTTCCGGACCTGACTGTATGTATGATCTATTTGCATATCGTAGTGTACGTTTATTATACACATATTTATGTATTTATACAATTGTAAATCATATTGAATTATTATTTGTTTTATTTAAAATGCGGTAAACTAATTTAAATGCAGGTAGTGCTGTGGGGGAATTTGTGAACCCAGAAGGAAGGTAAATTACAGTGATACATGGATATAGGGGTGTGTGTGTGTGTGTGTGTGTGTGTGTGTGTGTGTGTGTGTGTGGGATCAGTGCACAATGTGAGCTCAGCTAAAAAAAAAAAAATAGTGCTTGTGTCCCTGTAGAGTTGCTTTTAATGGTGCCTGCTGACAGTGTGATTCATGATCCAGCATGATAACGGGGTCCAAACACACGCACACACACACACACACACACACACACACACACACACACACACACACACACACGCACACACACACACGCGCACAAACCTGGTGGTGCTATTTTAGTAGGACGACATCACAAAAAAGCATACATACACAGAGTGAGCAATTAACACAATGAACAGTGCAGTGGTCCAGAAGCTCGTAAACACACACACACACACACACACACACACACACACACACACACACACACACTGTTCTTAATGCTCCCATTGTGACTCCTTAAAACAACCACACACACACACACACACTTTGATTGGAGATAGAAAAATATTTTAGCGTGTTGTTTTTTTTTTTTAGCAGTAAATTTCTATCCCCAGTCTATAACCTTAATGAATAAGTAATAAAACACACCGGGGGATGTGCAGTTATAGGAAAGCAATCCACGACAGGCTGAAGTGAAACGGCCTGATGTGAAGCACGTCACAAAGTGTTTTATTCCTCTTATACCACAGCAGTTTTTTCTAAATGAATGACACTTTGTGGGTTCGTTTAACTGTTTATAGTCACATTTAATGCTGTAGGACGTCTACAAAACAGGTTAGTTCATGTTCTCGCTCACTTACGTTATAGCAGCTATAAACAGCCGTTCCCTCACCAGCCTCGCTTTTATTTCTCTCTCTCTTGGAGAAAAAAACAAAACAAAACATGCAGCTTGTCATGTTACAGAGAAACTACAATAAAACACACAAACTCCTCTGTCCTTAGAGTTACAGCTTCACCTCTGACTGTTACAAAGCGCTGACACTGGAGACTCCTTCCAGAAGTGTAACATCAACGTCTCTTTACAGGTTTCTGCGAATGAGCCGTTGCTATAGAAACAGTAACCCATTAGAACAAGCGCATTAATATAAACCTGCACTACTGCTGTTATAGAAAATTTATCTTAGCTGCTGTCATTGTTTTTGTTTTTGTTTTTTTTTTTGAACTCTTGTTAATTGCAGGTTTCTTTGAAGAGCCTTAGAGCGATTACAGAACAGCTCATTAGCATATCATTAGCATATGATGACCACATGCAGCTGATTGGATGTTTGTGTTGTTTGATTTGATTCATTTCAAAATTGCCAGTTTATCAGGTCACTTTGTAGGTGAATAATTACTGACTCTAGCCCATCTGTTATGGTGCACAAAGTATTGGCACCCCGTCTCCTCTGTCAAACAAACAAAGGAACGGCTATCGCAGATGATATTTAGGCGGTGGATTTCGTTCCTGTCAATTATTATGTCTTTTAATTCGGAACTGCCGTCCTGTTAAATATTGCGATATGTATCAAGAACATGTTTTTGGTTGTTATAAAATCCTTTCTGCCATCTTTATTCTAATCTGAGGACTGCTAAACTCTAATGAGGATACATTCTCTACACTGACCAGCCAAATGGAGGTGAACTAAATCGTTATCTCCTTTAGATGAAGCCTTCTGTCTTCATTAAAAGAAAGAAAGAAAGAAAGTAGGAGAAAATTTCCCAGCCATTTGTTTCATTTGAAATACTTTGATGAGGAACATGTGGGTCACATTTGCATAATGCGCTCTCTGATATGAAGATGCACGTGTGCCGCGTGTGAGAGTAAATGAAGACGTGTTCTGCGCTGACAGCACAAGGGCGGACGGACGTGCGGTCTGGAGAATAAACGCACTCCGCCGATCGAACGTTCCGGTCAAAGCGCACAGTCAGGAATGGATTTTTTTTTTTATTTGGCCATGAAAATTAGAGAGAGAGTGAGCGAGAGAGACAGTGATTTCCCAGTGATGTTAGCAGAGGATTGTGGGTAATGCAGTTAGTGAGAGACCGACGCAAACGAAGAGAGAACACGACGGGTAAGGGATTAATAAGCAAGATCGGAGAGTGAGAGGAAAATTCATGAATAATTCATGAGCGTGTTTGACTTTAACCAATCACAAGATTCCTTTAATGGTGGACCTTCAGAATGTAAATATAACCGCTGAAGGAACTTTCTAACAGATTTCTACCAAAATCCATCAAACTTATATACTTATATATCTGTAACTACAGTGGTGAGGATATTGCGTCAAAATCTTGTTCGATTAAAAGCAAATGTTAAAATTATACGAAGTTATAAAGTTTCTTTTAGACAAATACTTTCTTTTTTGTTTCTTAAAGGCTGGACTTTGTGGGGGGTTTTTTTTGTTTGTTTTTCTTTCTGACATGGCCTCACATTTTGAAATTTATAATGATTCACACATTTAAATTCACACGAATGTGAAGTGACAAGCGTTAGGGGCGGGGCTAAAGGGCGGAGTTAAAGGGTGGGTGGGGTTAATTGTATGATTGAGTGAACTCCAACTACATCATCGCTATTTCTTTAAATTTACATGAGATCTTTTTTTTTTTCTTCTTGTTAAAATAACGTTTAATGTATGATGATCAGGATGGTGACTGGTGTCTATACATTAGTGTGGATGGTTTATATGTAGTTTTAAAATAAAATTTTACACTGAAATGCAAATGGAGAAAAAAAAAAACGTAAGCAATTCTGGATTATTTAAGTCACAGACGCTTGGTTGGTTCGTGATTAGACCGAGTCAGCTTGCCCTCATTAATTATTCATAAATCTCAGACTACAAAATGTTCTTCACGTCATGTACAGCTTCTCTTATGAATGAGGGGTGTGTGTGTGTGTGTGTGTGTGTGTGTGTGTGTGTGTGTGTGTGTGTGTCAGATCTGCTCCCAGCTGAGTGAACGACTTGAGAAACAGCAGATGGCTAACAGAGGAGAGCTGGAGAAGATCCGGGTGAGTAAATCTTCACCATTTCATCCACTACATAAACACATCAAAACATGTTTATTCATCCAAATGCGTCCGGTCGCCGTAGAGACGTAGCGCATCGACGCAACACAGAATCTCGCCGATGAGGAACTTTTATTTCAGTAGCGTATCCGTGACTTTAAACTGTTCATGAAAGATTCAGAATTTAGAAAGTGTGACCCTGAGTGGCTCGGGGCGATTATTACTTACCTACTTATTTACTTATTTAGTAGGAGTCCAGAACCTTCAGATGCGTTCCCACCAGAGGAACCGGGACTGATTTTATTTCTTGGATCATAGTCTCAGGAACCATTTTGGTTCCTGCTCCAGATTCGGTACTGTTTTTTTTTTTTAAGGACCAGCGATTACTGGGGTTGGAGTTGATGTTGCAGATTTAACAACCATAATGACCAATCAGGAAACTACTTAGTTCCCGTTCCAGAGTTGCTACTTTTTTCTAAGGACCAGGGACTGTTGGGGGCGGAGCTTGTTACGGTGAATGTTGCTGATTGGTCAGACAATACTGTAAATTTTATAGAATGACCAATCAAGAAACTTTTTAGTACTTTTTATTTGTTTTATTTATTTTGGAACAGATACTTTTGACTTTTAAATTCCTGCTCCAGAGTCGGTGCTGTTTCTTGTGGACCAGTGACTACTGGGGGCGGAGCTTGCCATGCTCAACGTTGCTGATTGGTCAAATATGAGTTTTATATAATGACCAATCAGGATCCTTTTTGGTTCCTGCTCCAGGAACCAGAACCTTTTGTGGACCAGCGAATTTAGGCCGCGAATCTTGCCGTACTGAACGTTTCTCTTGTTTGGAAAATTCTGACAAAGTTTGCACTCATCAGTCATTATATTATCACTAAGTAAATAAAGTATTGGCACCCTTTGCGGCAATTTGTTCCTGCTAACCATGCAACAGCGGCGCTTCTTTTGTTGTTGTTTTTTTTTTTTTTTTATTTATTATTATTATTTGTACATGTCGGTGCTAACATAACGAGGACTTGATTAGTCGATTACTGCAGCTCAATTTTTATATCTCTTTATTTAAAAAGAACATGTGTGGAGTTGAGCAGAAAATGCGGTTTTGCGCGTGCATCTGGGCTAAAAAGCTACAGAAATATTCTCATATATGTTCAACCATGTCGATACTGAGAGACGCGATTTGAGCCTGAAGTGACGTATCAGTCGCAAGGTTCAGGTCTGATTTCGCGGTTTCAGCAGTGAGGTGGAAACTCGGAGCAGGAGATGATTTATTGTTCCCTAATGAGGTGAGGAGTCAAGTGGAGCGGCTCTTGAGTAGATGATGGCCTCTTTATAGAAGAAGTGGACTTGCAAGACAGACACAGATTAGTGGGCTGTCTGAAGTTACACTCTGTGTGTGTGTGTGTGTGTGTGTGTGTGTGTTTCTGCTGTGGAGATCATCATCATGCTGCTCGTGCTCTCACTGATAAAGAAAACATTGTGTTCGGTTCAGGCCAATTTCCCCGCTTTGTGCTCCTGCTTGACACCGCGCTGATAAAGATTACACAATCAGCCGGCTTTACTCGCCCCGTCCTGACACTGATAACACCCAGCCGTGCGTGCGTGTGTGTGTGTGTGTGTGTAGATGAAGGTGGAGGGCTGTGAGAAGTGCAGCGTGCTCTTCAGTAAAGAGGGCCGGCTGAAGGCTCTGAGAGCTCCTAAAGAGCTGAGTGAGGACGAGATTGACGAGGAGAAAGAAGCTCTGCAGGTGCAGCTCAGGGAGATGGAGCTGGAACTCGCTCAGACCAAACTGCAGCTGGTGGAGGCCGAGTGCAAGATCCAGGTACCGAGATCACCTGTGTACTCGCACACACACACACACACACACACACACCATTTACACCTGCTACCTTACACACCATGTCACGTTTAACCCCGACGTATAGATTAGACCTATAGAGGTTTTGATAAGAAACAGTAGTAGCTATGCATCGCTTCTAAAGCCAACTAGTCAAACACAAATTAAATATTTTGCGCGAATCAGTGTGTAAATCAGTCGTTTGACTTTTGATCGTTCTCAGGTTAGATTAGCAAACAGAGCTAAACAGGACCACAGTTCTTTGATTTTTGCGGGACCTAATTGCAGGTAGGAACTAAAGTTGTGAGAAAAGAACTGAAGCAGAGTCGGACGGCACGCGCCGTAGGATCGGCCCGAGGAACCGTTCGGATCCGTCGCTTCTTTATGGCGTCGTGAATCATTTGCATAGAATCGAGTAAATTTCAGTTAAATGTTGCTTGCTAATGTGAAGGTAGGTTCACACACTGGTTTTACCTCACAAACCTCACAGTGTGTGTGTGTGTGTGTGTGTGTTTTTTTCAGGATTTGGACCACCATTTGGCTCTGGCACTCAATGAAGTGCAAGCGGCTAAAAAGACCTGGTTCAACCGAACTTTAAGCTCCATTAAGACGGTGACGGGAGCTCAGGGCAAAGAGACCACTTAAAAATCACCTGTCTGTCTCTCTGTCTGTCTTTCTCTCCTTCTTTCTCTCTCTCCCTCCCTCTCTCTCTCTCTCTCTCTCTCTCTCTCTATCCTCTCTATGGGTCAGTGTGGTGAACCTCCACGGCACCTAAACGAACCTTTTTTTTTTTTTTCTTTTTTTGTAAAAAAAAAGATCCAGATCTTTGCATAGAGTGAAAAGAAAACACACCGAATATACTAAACAGAGGAGGCTTTAGCGCTAGGCTTTATACTACTGACACACACACACACACACACACACACAAAAACATTAACACCACACTCAAGCTACTGTTCTACTCCAGACTACTTGCACAAAATAAACCCACAAACATCAACAAACTAACAGCCTTCTTTTGGGAAGATGAACTTTTATAATTTCTGTTTGATGATGAATTTATGTGAGCTTATGGGATTAATATGTTACGTGTGTGTGTGTGTGTGTGTGTGTGTGTGTGTGTGTGTGTGTGTGTGTGTGTGTGCGCGCGTGCACTAAAGGACCCTTGTGCCATTGACTGTGAGTGACCATACATGACAGCGAGTTTTCATCATCTAAGAATAGGTGCAAGGTTAAAAAAAAAAAAAAAAAAAAAAAAAAAAAAAAAAAAAAAAAAAAAAAAAAAAAAAAAAGCACATTTATGTAATAAAGAAAAGTAATGGCACCCTTCTTTTGCTAGTGCGCACCTGTACTGGCAATAGCGACGTACACTAAAGAGAGGAGCGATGGTCTGAGAGGAACCAGAGAGCGTGAGGGAATGAAAAATGGAGGCCTTTATTAAAGAAAAGTAGCTCCTCTTATGATTAAAGGTGCCATCAGTGATTTTTAAGTCATAATATTTATCCTCCGTATTTATAAACTATTCACTAAGAGGAAAACTCCCGGGTCTCCGACTGTAAATAGGAGAAGAGAGTGGAGAAAAAAAAGGAAGCGACATTTTAATAAAAGTGGGTCACTAACATCCGACCAATCAGGATAAGGCGGCGTGTGTACTCAAGGAAAAGCTCCGCCTCTACCGTAGGCACGTTTTGACGGCGTGATTATGTTTATTTGCTGACTACACGTTTAAACCTTTCGCCGATACACACATTGATGAGTGGAAGCTCGCACGCTAGTTTGATCCCTGTTTATTAGCATTAACTTTATCGTCAGCGGATCGGAGCTCGTCACAGAGCTGCGTTCCCGAAGCACTTATTTAGCGTGTGTATGAGAGAAAATGCTCACACACACACACACACACACACACACACACGCGCGCGCACACGCTCTGAGAAACGGTGAGCACAAACATGTGGTCGTCTCAGACCTTGTGTGTGTGTGTGTGTGTGTGTGTGTGTGTGTGTGTGTGTGTGTGTGCGTGTGTGTGTGCACAAAAAGGCTGTGTAAAGAACACTGTGGGTTTTTAGGTTTTTGCACCTTACAGACATATTTATAACAGAATCTGGCTCGCTTGAGTTTGGTTGATGTCACAGGAAGCCCCACTTTTCTCTCGTTGAAAAATAACTAATTAAAAAGCAGGGGTCATTCCACGAGGCACTGGCGGCTTGTACATAAGAAGCATTAAAGGGTTTTTGTTTGTTTGTTTGTTTGTTTGTTTGTCTGTTTTATTTTGTATTTCTACTCCATGGTAACGTTACTAATGTTGCCTCATTGTATACGTTGCTTTAAGGTTTCTGTCTTTAACGTCGAAATGCTGTCTCATCTATTACACGCCAAAATTTATCCTCGTCCAGCATTACGTATGTATGAACATGGTAATAGTGTAGCTGCATTGTGTATACTTCATCAGTTTCAAATATAAAGCTACCAAACACAAATATATCGTCTCTGTGTGTGTGTGTGTGCGTGTGTGTGCGTGTGTGTGGATTTATTCTCCGCGTACGTGTTTAGAAAGGTGCTTTGAACGGTACAAAAATAACACGTTACGTCTCTGACCGGAAAAACTTTATAAAAAAAAAAAAAAAAAAAAAAGACACAGCATTTTAACCCTTTCATGCAGTGTTGAGACAATCGATTTAAAAAACAAAATAAAGACAAATTAAGAAAATATATCTCCAAACCACTTTCTACAAAATTCCAATTTAAGTTAAAAAAAAAAAAATTGGGTTCAGATCATGACTCGACCTTAATTTAAAAAAAAAAAAAAAGAATTAACTGTTTTTTTTTTGTTTGTTTGTTTTTGGATTTTTTTTAAAATGAATATTTTCTAATTTCAGTCAGCATTAAATACTTGATTAATTAATTAGAGTAAACAATTTATGTTGGACGTAATTTTTAAAAATGATTTCAGGTTTAATGTTTTATCCTTTTTTTTTTTCTACACGCGGACAATCCGTTGACTTTTTAACGCTAGTGATATTTAAAGTTAGAGTTAAAATTCATCTATATGACATGCAGTTTTACAACAAAAAGAATAAAAACTTTGAAAGAATATGGATATGTTTAAAATAATTTATGTATGACGATGTTAATTTAATTTAATTCATAGTATGAATAAAACCTGAGCTATTATTCGTGTTTCACTACAAAAATATTTATTCATTAGTGTAACCATTAATTTTAAGTTTTAAAAAAAACAGAATTTTCAATTTAAAGTTAAGGATGTAACCCTCTGACGTTACGATTTTATATTTAATGATGATAAATCTAATACGATATACGCAACCGATGATGGCGTAGGGAAATTTAACGGGAAAAAAAACATTTCGCTAGCCATTTAAATTTCTTTATCCACCAGTTTTTCGATAAGAATCTATTTATGATTATCGCATCGAGTAATTTCATCAGCACAATTTCATTATTGTTTGACGTTTGCGTCTTTACTTCTGCACTGAAGCTACGTTTATCCTGATTAAACATGCTCGTTCATCGTTTCTGAGACTTGCCGACGTTTTTCCTCCTCTCTGATCATCAGGTACGTATTTTAACTCCTCTCTTGGGTCTCGTGCGCTGTTCTAGCTACAGTTTTAATCACCTGCTTTCAAATTTTTTATTTTTTTTCACAGGTGACTTGGCTCTGACATCGTCACGTCATCTAGACTTCCATCCTTTCGACAGGTGAGATGTGACGTGTGACGTCGTTCAACCTGTTCACACGTGTATATCGCATCGCATCACATCACTAGGGATGCACCAATACCTTTTTGTTTTTTTTGTTTTTTTGAACATCCTGTGTGTGTTTTACATTTCCCGGGTTTAAATAGCGGCACTCGGACCACTAAACTCGTTCTTTATATCGTTAGCACGTTTATTGTAAATGTCATGTATTAGCTAGATACATGAGTTAGCTTGGATGGTGTAGCGACGCAGTGGAGGAAACGGTGTGGTGTTTCACTTCGAAACGTGTTTTCATTGCGTCAGAATTCCTCTAGCTGATGACCGTCAAGAAGAACATACTGGAACGTGAGCGGAACGTATTTCCGCCTTGCGATGAACAGCAACCGCTGAGTTTTAAGATGTTTTGTGATGTTTTAAGACACTGTAGTTCCTCCTCTTGATATTTTTACAGAGCACAGTTTTTACATTTCATCCACATCGCTGTCATTTCGCTCATTAATGCGTCTACGTGCACTAGACTTCTGTCCCGTGGCATCACTTGATATCG
This sequence comes from Pangasius djambal, assembly GCA_022985145.1. Taxonomy (NCBI): domain Eukaryota; kingdom Metazoa; phylum Chordata; class Actinopteri; order Siluriformes; family Pangasiidae; genus Pangasius; species Pangasius djambal. The sequence goes on from CM040991.1 coordinate 22,435,792, forward strand.
GATGGATACCTGATACCAGTATCCGTATCCGTGTGTCCCTAACAATCAGCACATTTTACACAGCTGCCTCTGAAGTGGTCAGGGAGGTGGTGTGTGTGTGTGTGTGTGTGTGTGTGTGTCTCAGAGCTGATGTAGGAATGCGGTATGATCCCGTTACACTCGTACGTCAGCGTTATGCATTCGGACCCTGAGAGCCGGTTTGTCACTCCGTCTCATATGTCCCCGATTATAAATGCTGCGAGCGTTAAACGTTAACGGATCTTGGTTGATGAGCCTCTGACAGATTTTTTTTTTTTTTTTTTTTTTTTCTGCAACATGATTTGGCAGATTGACTCAGGAGCTGAGCTCATGTGCTGATGCAGCTTGTTGACATGTAAAATATCTGGAGGAGTAAAGTATCTCCGGCGGCTAAAAACAGACCGAAACCCCGCCCACCGTCCGTAATGACTTTAACACACAGCTCTCGTCTTGTACGGACCGGTTCCGTACTTACCGTATAGCGCACCGTAACCGGGTTCTCGGTCGTTCTGTTGTTGTTGTTGATGATGATGATGTTGTCGTTGTCACGGCGCTGTCTCTCAGGTTCGGCTCACGTCATCTGCGAATCAGCAGCTTGGTGACTCAGAGAAACTCTACACTGTTCAAGAAGCTCATCGTGTCACCGTGTGATGATAGAAACCTGGTCTTCACACTCCTTCACATTCCTCAGTGTTTTCTAGAACCGAAGCCTTAATCACATTTCATCCAGTGTGTGGAGGATGAGCGCTAAAGCCAGACTTACGCTGTACAATGTTGATACAATTTACACATTAATTTATATATTTATTTTTTGACTATATGTGAATCACAGTGTTAGACTTTATCTCGGTGAAACATCGTTTAACCCTTCTCTCTCTGACTCTATATGGTATATTAGAGTAAAAGGAAAGTTTCAGCACTTGTGTCGTGGGATATCGTACAGTGTAAGATTCTGTGTCGTGAGACATCGTGCAGCTTGAACAGCAGTTAGATGCCAGTAGATCATCTGGCGCTTCTCATACAGCGTAAACCCGTTTTAACACGTTCTTCGTTCAAGATGCGTTACTTTCTTTTAAAACCGCAGCTCACATGGCAGCTGTACGCACTTGGCGGTGGAGAGCTAAAGCCCTGACCGCTATCTCAAGTCACGGTGTCCATATTTCACCTTCTCCAAGGGTTTGCTGATGATGATGATCTGATGGTGTCAAAGCAGGAAAACACACACTTCAGGCATCACTTCAGAGCGTATTTGTCGAACAGTTCATTCAAGACAGGACAAAACACAGCAGATAAAAGTGGTTCGTAATCAGTACGTATTTATTGGCTTTAAAAAAATTTTTACACTTCAGAGAATTTTGTACGTTAATCGTTTAAGCATGTTTTATAGCAAATACAGTGACAGACAGAGAGACCACCAGGGTGTTTTCACTAATCAATAAAACCACAGCTAGTGAACATCGAGCGCTGTCGTGTTTAACTTCGAGTCTACACAAGCACAGCTCGCTCACGGAACTTGTGCACAATTGCCACGTCACATGATTAGATTATGACCTTTTAATAATATTTCAAGTGTAGATAAGTGTGTAAATGTTTGATATCTTTTCAACTCACATTTGGAAAAAAAAAAAAACAATTGTGAAACAGATAACCGAGAGTCGTCGATGTTGAACCCCGCAGGCCGAATCGCAGCGAGGACGGAGCGAATATCTACAGCAGCGGAATCGTGGAAGAGCAGACGGGCCGCGCGTCCGGCCACGCTCACAGAGTTATCAATCAATCAATCAGACAGAGATGTAAACACAAAAACGAGGGTAAAAAAGCACCCGAACATCATGATTTCTTTTAAAAGTTCATTTATATCATCATTCATGTATTTATATACCTGCATTTATATACCTGCACATAGCTCTTCTATGATAATACATTATACTTGTGTACATTCCTAACTCTAGGGGGGGAAAAAAACAAAAACAAAAACAAAAACAGCTCTGTTGCAAATAATGCATCGATTCAGGACGGAGCGGATTCACACTCGAGAGTTCAGACGAGCAGAAAGTCGAGCGAGTCGTTTTGTGAACCTCGTGACTCGCTCACACAGAAACCGGAGCCTGCTCAATTTCACCAGCGAGGCTTCAGGTTCACAAAACGACTTCCCAGAGCCTGATTCTGATTCTCACACACACTCACACACACACACACACACACACACACTCACACACACAAGTCCCTGTCCCCGGCTTACGCTTTCGATATCAAACTGTGCGAAAGTGATTAAAAAGTTTGCTTCGGCTTGTTATTAAAAATCTTGCGCTTCTGAGGCCGGTGGTGATCAGCTCTAATGTGCTGCTTCGGGAACAAGTTAACGACTGCTACGCGATATTTCACCGTGACTATAACGCTATCACTTACCGAAAAACAATAATCACAATACCTGATTGATTACATCACACTGACCCATCTGTAGACTGTTTACAGCAAGGTTGTCATGGTAACTGGTTTCCCCGGCCTGATCGGAACAGCTGTCAGGAAGTACGCTGCAAAAGTGTGTGTTTCATAGTATTTTAGAAAAATTCAGTTCCTCCCTAGATTAAAGTCACGTGATTCCATTGTAGCTCTTCAGCGGCGCCAACTCTCACTACGAGTTTTATTTATTTTATTTATCTTCAGACTCTTCATTTCAGGCTGAGATGCAGCTGCGTGAATCCCTCTTTCATAAATAAATACATCGATCACAGATACCTGCTGCTGGCCAGCAGGAGTACACTCAGAGAGGAGAGAGAGAGAGACGGGAGAGAGCTGAGGGAAAGAAAGAAAGGAGGGAAGGAAGAGGTGAGGGGGATGAGAGAAAGAAGGGAAGACGGGAGAGAGCTGAGGGAAAGAAAGAAAGGAGGGAAGGAAGATGTGAGGGGGATGAGAGAAAGAAGGGAAGACGGGAGAGAGCTGATGGAAAAGAAAGGAGGGAAGGAAGATGTGAGGTAGATGAGAGCTGATGGAAAGAAGGGAAGACGGGAGAGAGCTGATGGAAGGAAAGAAAGGGAGAAAGGAGGGAAGGAAGAGGTGAGGGGGATGAGAGAAAGAACGGAAGACGGGAGAGAGCTGATGGAAAGAAAGGAGGGAAGGAAGGTGAGGGGGATGAGAGAAAGAGAGGGAGGGAAGGAAGGGGTGAGGTGGATGAGAGGAAGGAATGAATGAAAGAAAGAAAAAGAAAGGACGTGATTATACCTTCTTTCCTTCCTTTTGCCCATCTACCTTCATGTAAAGCAAGAAAAGAAGAAAGATTGGAGGAAGGAAAGAAAAGATTAAACCGGCAGATGGAGAGAGAAAGAAAGAAGGTGGGCGGAGCTCTATCCGATAAAGATCATTTCTAGTTTTAAAGTTTTACTGATCATTAATGACTACAGCGATCACACACTCATCCCCACACACACACACACACACACACACACACACACACACACACGGAAACATGATCTAAAGCATTAAATCGTTAAGAAAGGGACTTGTGCGTTTGATTTTTTTTAAAAATCAGAAAGGCAGCTCGCTCTCTCGCTCTTGAGTTTTCTCACAGAACTTACCCACATCCACACTTACCATCTTTAACTGAAAAAATAAAAAAATTTAAAAAAAATAAAAAGTTTGAAGTCATTCTTCTGGTTGGGGGAAAAAAAATTTAAAAATTGAGGCTCAGAAAAAACAACTTGAAAGTGAGAAAATACGATGCATCGTGTAACATTACAGACTTTCTCTGTACTTTTAACTAATCAAATAAAGACGAACTTCAAACCAGACTGAAGCCCAGTTTGGTCAAATATCTCTTTTTTTTTTTTTTTTTTGGCTCAGATCATTAAAATTCCAGCAAATAGAATTCTGATAAATACATAAATAAATTAGTCGTATTTTTAATCCTATATATGCACTTAAAAGCTACAATCTACTACTTAAGTGTACAATATTTTTTAAAATAGCGTTTATAGGCATAGCAATAATATTAAAAGATACTTAATGGGTATTTAGATTTTACCCAATAAATAATATTTACATTTATTTATTTATTTTTTTTAAATAACTTTATGAACATTCTGATCTGGTCATTAAAGGGAAGCTTTAACCTTCACTCACAGCGCACTCGAGTTTAATCGACAATCTTCGTTCGCTGATTTGATTCACTTCACTGGATACGATTCGTCCTAGTTGTGAATTTGCAGATGTGTAAAACTTTGTGATTAGCCTAGTCGAAGGCAAAAGTTTGCATCCCCCGTGGATTTTACATCAGAAATACTCATGGAATTCTGAGATGTTAAAAATAAAACGTGGTTGTTTTCCTGAACAAGACAACGATCTGAAAGCGCGAGTCTCAGACCCCGTCCGTACGTTTAAGAAAAAAAAAAAATATATATATATAATAATTCCCATCTATACAAAGACCGTTTCGGAAAACGTGAAAATGATAAAATGATTGGAGAACATAAGCCGTAGTTCAGTGGCAGTTACGTTGTAAAATGTAATATAACGTTAAGCTCTGAACATTTTGCATTAAAGGAAATGAAATGTGGAAAACAGTTGAAAGTTGACAGACGCGGATTATTCGTGTGATGAGGTGGAACCGGCGTTTAAGGTTCTACCCGAATAGAAACGGTTCTCCCGGGTCTTATCGTAAATCTGCGTTCTCACTGCGGCTTCTGGGTGCAAAGGGAAATTAAACAAGGGATCGCGGAGCGCGAAGTGACGACGTGACCGGCAGCCGGGAAAACGTTCGTAACACGCAAGCAGCCAACGCGCAGGTTCATGCTGTGATGTTTTCAGCAACGTTTTTAACATTTACACAAAAACAGAGATTTTAAATTTCTCCACATTTAAAAAAAAAAATTTTTAAAAATGTTTCCTGTGACCCAGAATTGTGTTTTTGTGCAAGAGAGTCCAAAATGCAGAAAAAAAATAAACTTGCATTTTCAAAAAATATCCTTATACGTGTAAGTACAGGGGAATATGCAAGGACGAGAAACTTTAAAATTTTTACTATCAACAAGTTTAACCGTGATGTCATCATCTATAAAAACCCAACATGCGAGACGTCGTCACTTTGTCCTGAGGGTGTACAAACTTTTGCACTCGACTCTACACTCAATTTACTACAGACATCGTGTGTGTAAATTATTGGTCAGTGTGGTAGAAAAACAGGGCTGAGGTTTCCCGGTTCAGAGTAAATCACTAACTCGGATTGTGCTTTGTGTTTTTTGGGGGAAAAATAAAAATAAAAAATAAAAATCCAGAGCGGACGCACGAGCCGACCCGAGTGTGTGAACAGAACGCGAGCAGCTGCGCGAGACGGTGTGTGTGCTTTCTAAAAACCTGCGAGAAGTGTTGCGTATTGCTATGAGTACATGACGTGAAGAGCCAAAACACCAGGCTTTGGTCAAACGAAGTTCACTCACTCTCACACACACACACACACACACACTAATGAACAGACGTGGTCAAGCTGCTGAGGCGCAGAGGAGGAAGCATCGCTAATCTACGAGCTGTAGATTAAGAAAAGGGCGCTCGTATTGCATGTTAATATCGATTAAGTGATTACGTTAAATTGCTCGGTATATATAAAACTGGAAGAGAAAGCAATTCGCTATATTCTAAGGTTATAATAGTTACATTTCACTTTCTAAAATAATTTATACCAACAATATTTAAATGTGTATGTATATATATAGTATAGAAATATACATAAGTACATCGGTGTATCTACACATATATATTTATAGTAGAATTACCATACATATATATGCATATATTTATAATATAGTCACATATATTCATTCGTGAATATACAGTGAAAATTAATATATTGCAGCGCGAGATTAAAGACTGAACATTCACATCATCTCAGGAAAAGCTTCAAGCCGTTTAAAAATAATAAAATAAATAAAAGAGTTCACATGTATTGCCAAAAGTCCTCGGTGGTGAGCCGAGGTCGAACAAATCGGGTATTGCTTTCGTTACGAGCTGCTTGTGTTTGGGAGAAAAGAGTGTGTGCAGTTTTTTTAGGACGTTTCTGTGCGGAGAGAGAGAGAGAGAGAGAGAGAGAGAAAGAGAGAGAGAGAGAGAGAGAGAGCGAGCGCCTGGTCAAGC
>CM040991.1:22446932-22458720 GCA_022985145.1 Pangasius djambal
TCAAGAGTGTGCGACCTTTATAAACAGAACTTGCTATAAAAAGACAGAGATACGGGTGATATCTAAGAAAAATATTTTGTGATGTAATTTATCACAGTATCAACATTATATTGTTATCATTATCGCCCAGCCTCGAGTCACAGAGCTCTAAACAGATAAGCATGCGATTACTCATCGCATTACTCATGCTAAAAAAAAAAAAAAAAGTTTTCTATAAATTTGCATAAAGGTTCAGACGTATAAATATCTCCATCCTTTCCTGAAGCTTGGCCGCGCAAAAACGACGACGACTAAAACTGGAAATCAAAATAAATGTCTCCGTCAGTGTTTGTGATCAGGATAATAAAATGAAGTGATGTATTTCTGTAATGGAGAATCGAGGCCGGAGGAGAGACGTCTACAAATAAACGACACGGTTTTTTCTTCTTCTTCTTCTTCTTCATGCCTCTCTTTTGACCTTTATCTCCATTACACGAATACGGCACTTCAGACACTGACGGCAACTCAATCTGATTTCCAACTTCAGAGTCTAGATTAACAAACCTCTCAGGATCAGAGAGTTTTAACAGCATCATCATCATCATCATCATCATCGAGTCTTACAGATAAAATCTGGAGTGATTAAACGACTCCTTCTGACTAATTTAGAACACCAGACGTTTCTCACGTTTAATCACAGTGTAATCAGCATTAGAGCCGCAAACAAAACAAAGATTGCGTGGTCATCAAATAAGGGGCGAAAACAAACTAATGTTCATGTTAGGACTCTGCTCTCTAATCCAAATGTCCTTTAAAATATATTTAAATCAGATAAACGTGTACAATCACTTACAAGACCCAGATTCACAAATCTCAATTTTTTTCTAATTAGATCTAGAACAAAATGGAAGAAATATATGTGTATTAAAAATATGTAATTAGAAGTACACGCAGTCTTTTAGATTTGAAGGAGAAATAAAAATAGGGATAATGTAACTGGAGCAGTGATCAGGACTCAAAATAACGTGATTCCACTAATATGTACTGAAGATCTACAAAACCCTTTTCTCCTGTCCTTCTGAACAACAACAACAACAACAACAACAACAACAACAACAACAACAACAGGGATTGTGTCAGTTACTGATGTTGAAAAGTGTGTGGTTTTTATCATTATTTGCACTTATGTATTTAGATATTTACTTATTTATTGGGATTTTGTAACAGAATAGGAAAACATTATTCGGACTGAACAGATACATGAATAATGAAAATAAATAAATAAATAAATAAAGATAAACAAATACAAATATGGACAGAAGGCGGAGTGTTTGTTGTTGTTTTCTTGTTGGTGTTGTTTTGAGAATATCATACAGACATTATAATAATATCAATTATATATCAATTATAATCCCATTTTGACTCACTGCAGCAATCCAGTGTGTGTGTGTGTGTGTGTGTGTGTGTGTGTGTGTGTGTGTGTGTGTGTGTGTGTGTGTGTTTTATAACAGATTCTGATAGATAGCATCAGAACTGATGGAACTTTTCTTTCCAAACACAGAATTAAATTTAATCCCTGTGAATGAGCTGTTACTACAGAAACTTAATTACTATAGAACGAGCGCATTCGTATAAACCTGTCATTTGCTGCGCTACAGTCAGAGCTGCTGTTATGGAATATATTCTGACCAATCAGAATCCAGATTTGGACATTTCGAATTTCTGATCCTGAAAGCTGCGAGACTCTGGTGCGGCGCAAGGATACCACAAAACCTTCAGGAAAGTTTTACTGTATAGCTCCGTTGTGTTGGATGATAAAAAGTTCATAAAAATTTTTATTAAATCGAATTTAATGTCCCCACTAGTAAATTTAATGAATTTAATCAATTTTATTAGACGGCTATTGTTGTCAGCTGTAACGTAAAAAATAACAAGCGTCCTGATTTAGGAAAGGCTTCACTGCTGTGATGTTAGCTTGCTTATCTCAGGCACATGAGATAGATGATAGAAAGCTATATTGTAATAATTTGTCAATTTTTCCACCAGCCCTGGTTTTTTCCTTCCTCGATTTTGTCCAGTGTTTCCACGGCGTAGCGATAAGTTCAACCAAAAAAAAAAAGAAAAAAAGCCTTCCAGTATAGACCACACCCACCTCGGGTTTTAATCTGCATATGAAAACGGGTATGAACATTTCGAGCACTAAACGATAGACGGCACTGCGTTACACTCGTAGCGTTGATGTAACATTTAGGAGGCATTTTACTATCCTGAATGTAGTGTGCGCGGTTACAGACTCGTGATACACCTGTTACAAGTTTTATAATAGACCGGTAATTCCATTGCACCTTTTATAGCACTGGAAGCTAAAGTACGTTCAACGTTCAAATGCCTGTGTGTGTGTGTGTGTGTGTGTGTGTGTGTGTGTGTGTGTGTGTGTGTGCTTGAGAGTACGCTAAAATATCTCTGCGTGCACGTGTTTATACAGAGCTTCTCAGCTTTCCGAGGAGTGTGTATGTAGTTGCTGTGCAAACAATTTTGCAAATGTTTACACTCCTCTTTACAAGCTTCTCTATATAGCTGACCACGTTACCCTGGAGTCCTAGCTATGCGGTGTGTGTGTGTGTGTGCGTGGTGATGAAACAGAAACACGCCAGTCGTCTGCAGCTCTATCACACCGAGATCAACAGCTGGCTGTGTTTGGCAGTGAGAGCACGCAGCTCGCCAGCCATCTGATTCCCGGCATCGAGCAAACAGGATCACACTCCCCGGACAAGCGAATCAGTTAAATACACAGCGCGGTCGACAGGAAGTCTGAACCTGAGCGTGAGCGGCACTAGACATGTTTCATTAGAGCATCAGCAACACAGAAAACATGTTTGCTCCAAACTCACTCCGAGGGGTGCTGAGTAAGGACTGAAACACTGTGTGTGGGGTGCTGCTATAGTAAAATAATCAACAACAGGGTTGTGTGATGAAGCAGAATTACTGTCACCATTACGATAATACGCATTATCTGTTTCGTGTTACATTTAATGCTCCTGAACCAACTTCGTTCCTGTTCTCACTTACGTTACAGCAGCTATAAACAGTCGTTCCCTCACAAAACGCAGCTTGATGTTGAAAACTTAAAAGTTACAGCTGACACTGGAGACTCCTTCCATAAATACAGAAAATCACAACCTTCAGGAAAGTGTAAAATAACAGGAACTACTTTTAATTGTACGGCTCCTGGGTTGGAAAATTACAGATAATAGATAAGAGTCTGTGAAAGCTGATTTCGTTCTCATCCTCACACTTTTATTGTTCCGGTGGGTTTGAGTTTTATAGTCGCGTAATTTAAACATTTATTTCATGATGGAGTTTCACATCTGCCCTTAGGCTTCTGTTATACGTGAGTTTGGAGTAAGCAGGTTTCTGTTCTTTTCCCAGTGCAGGGGAACGAGTCCAAGCTTTTCCTTGGTAATCATGTACACGCAGACTGCTTAATCAGTGTGTAGAGAGGAGGCTGAAGAACAGTGGAGACTTTAAGACTGCTGACACACAGCTATATCTACACAAGGCATAGGAGTGAATATATAAATGTACAGTATATTGGCATGTGTATGTATATATTTATAGCTTCTGTAACTGATCTCTGTATCTCAGTATCTGTATCTCAGTATCTGTATCTCAGTATCTGTATCCCTGTCTCTCGGTGTCTCTCTATCTCTCTCTGTGTCTCTGTATCTCTCTCTCTCTCTATCTCTCTCTGTGTCTCTGTATCTCTCTCTCTGTATCTCTCTGTGTCTCTGTATCTGTATCTGTGTATCTGTAACTCTCTCTCTCTCTGTATCTCTCTCTCTGTATCTGTATGTATCTCTCTCTCTCTGTATGTATCTCTCTCTCTCTCTGTATCTATTTATCTGTAACTCTCTCTCTGTGTGTGTGTGTCTCTCTATCTCTCTCTGTATCTCTCTCTGTGTCTCTGTATCTGTCTGTATCTCTCTCTCTCTGTGTCTCTGTATCTGTGTCTCTGTATCTGTCTGTATCTCTCTCTCTGTATCTGTATCTCTCTGTCTCTGTCTGTATCTCTCTCTCTCTGTATCTGTATCTCTCTCTGTGTCTCTGTATCTGTCTGTATCTCTCTCTCTCTCTGTATCTGTATCTCTCTCTGTGTCTCTGTATCTGTCTGTATCTCTCTCTCTCTGTGTCTCTGTATCTGTCTGTATCTCTGTCTCTCTGTATCTGTATCTCTCTCTCTCTCTCTGTGTCTCTCTGTGTCTCTGTAGTCAGGGCTGCTTTGAATGAATGTGGTATCTTAGTGCTGTAGACAACAGGAGCCATTCTGACACTGCGAAAAGAGACATGTGTCCAGACTCAGGGACATGAGGACATGGGGACAGCAGGCAGACTCAGACGAGCAGCACCGACACACCCAGCCGAAGCGAAGCAAGGCTTGCTCCAACCACAGGAAGAACCAAAAGGTTATGAGCCTGTCCTCCCGTTGGCCAGGGGATCTGCCAGCGTAGGTTCTTACTGAGACATATGGCTGGCTTTAACACGCTCAAGGCCCAATTGAGAGCTGAGTAAATAGTTGGGGAAAAGGAATAAGGGCAGATTTGGACCCTAGACTCGCACCGGGGACGGGGGAGGGGGCGGGGGGTAAAGGGAAGGGGGGCTGGGGTACGTACCGTATGCAGGAGCGGCGGCTGCAGCGCCGTAGCCGTACGGGCTTCCAAAACCTGCAGGGAGACCATTTTACACACACTGTTACACAACGATATTTAAGGTCACGTTGGATGAAAGTTAACAGAAGTATAAATTCATAAACTACAAATAATCGTATTCGACTGTAATTACGTTACACAGATACAAAAAGAAAAAAAATCTTCGTGATTAACGCGCGTCACTGACGAACTCCACATGCACATGGACGGATTAACACTTCGGTGTGGGTTTGTTTTCACACACACATTCACACACACACACGTCTTATTTTATACACTCTTACACCACAGCGCTGTGTTAATTCTGGATTCTGATTGGTCAGAAGTGTCGATTTTGTTTCACAAGACGTTCCATTTTACTATAAATGGATAAGAAGTATGACGATGTGTCGTCGTTTAATAAAAAATTTTTTTTTTTTTAAAGTAATTGTTGGCATGTCGCTGTGGTATAGAAGGAATAAAACACTTGGGGATGTGCTGTTGTAGGAAAACAATCAACCTCAAGGTGGTAACAGTGACTCTGCTTCATTACACCCCCACCTGGTGTGACGTAGCCCGGTGCGGCGGCGCTGACGAAGGCTCCTCGCGCGAGTGCAGCTCTTCCTCTTCCTCGAGCGGCCTGAGCTGCGACAGCAGAGGCGGCGGCGGCGGCGGCGATCGCTCCTTTATTCTACAACGCACACACACACACACACACACACACACACACACACACACACACACACACACACACATTTACTGACTCCCAGCTTTGAAGCTGGAAGGTACAACATTCTTAAAATCTTTTAAAAGTTCATAAAATCAGTGAAATACTGTCAAAATCATACACTCCCATCTAATTCTTATACAGGAAGTGACATCACAGAAATGCATGAAAGGTCAGATTTCGTTGTCAGATATTAGCTCTACGTTACGACTCGTTTATTTAGGTGAACATTTCACGTTTAACCTTTCGGTGCTTACATTTGCATTTGGAAGATTTGTTAAATTTGTAGCCTTTTATTAAGGATTTGTTAAATTATCAGTAATTGCAACAGGCTGCGTTAATTAACGAGTTAATTAGTCAAAAATAGTTAACTTTTTTTATTTTTTTTTATAAAAAGTAGTTGTAGCCAGAGATGGCACGATACTGCTTTTTCTTTTCCAGAACGTTGAGTGAGCCGATTTCGATACTTATCCGATATTTTTAAAAAAAACTAATCAGCTTTAAACAAACAAAAAAAACTTCTTTAAAATGAAGCAGTAAAAATAAATACATTAAAAATATACGATTTACAGCAAAATCATACAGATGGCAAATATAAATATAATAAAGTATAAATATAATTAAATCAATCCTAACAAAAATATGTAAAAATTTCCCAAATCCAAATTCAAAACTTTTCCATTTGTTATACGACTGGATTTTATTCTTTCAGTTTTTTTTCCCTCCGATATCCGATCCACCATTTTCGGATACTGATCCTGGGTATCGGATCGGTGCTGTCTCCAGTCGAAGCTCTACTACTCCGCTACATCACTTCCTGTTCTGCTACACGTTTACAGGAAGTGGAACGGGACGGTGGCTTTGTGCTCGAGGTCGGAGTGTAGATGATCGATGTAAAGACCTTTCAGGATGCACAGCTCATCGCTGATCGCGTTACTCGAGAGCGCTAAGCCGAGCCCGGTTCAGTCTCCAGAGGATTAGAGCGGCGTTTATTGATTATCGATGACGGCGACTGACCTGAGGGAGGATTTTTTTCTTCTTGTTGCCGGCGGCGTTGGGTCCCGAGAACAGTTTCTCCAGAGCGGCGAGGGCGGCGCTAGCTTTGGCTACTTTCTTATTAGGTCCTGCGCCTCGGAACTTCTGTCCATCGACCTCCACCTGACGATGAGAGAGATTAAAAATAAATAATAATAATAATAATAAAGATCCGGCCGTAGATCAGAGCGTTCGCTGATAATTGGAGCGCACAGAGCTTCCAGTGACGGGGTTGTGATGCGACTCGCCTCCATGACGAAGCGTTTGTCGTGGCTGCCGCCGCTCTCCGAGATCAGCTCGTATTTGAGGCCTCGCCGTTTCTCGTTTAGCTCCATCACTGGGTTCTTACCGCTCGCCGTCAGAATAGGACCCTGAGTTCGCACCTACACACACACACACACACACACACACACAAAGCTCTTTTACAGCTGTTTGTGTACAGAAACACGGCTGTAAATAACAGATCAGGAGCGCGACGCCTCGGAGTGTGTGCAGATTTAAAAAGATTTCAGAGAACTAGAGATTCTATACACAGCAACAAGACGCTATTAAACCACCGTAATTACGCTTCTTTTCTGCGTGTTCAAATGAACAGCGGTCCAAGGATAAACTGTAAACATATTTATGCAGGTATAATATCCTGGAACACCCGATCATCATAAGACAGGTGTACGCCACGGAGGTGCAAGTTTTATTTCCTTAGTTATTTGACAAAGCTCAGTGAAGTAAGTAGAGCAGCTCAGGCATACGGTCAGGAAGGAAATGTTTCTGTAGCGAGATTAAGGATGTTTTCACACCCATGAGTTCGTCTGTCGAGTCTGTTTGGTTTCACACTGCATGCAATTAAACAAACTGAAAAGCGTCTAGGCGAAAACATCATGGGTAGATCATTCCTTCCTCTTTTTTGCATTTTCACTTCTTTTCTCTCTCTTACTCAACTGTTTTAACCTTCTTTTTCTCAGATTAAAAAAAAAAAAGTGATGGAATAACGAAGAAAACTAAATGACACGGAGAACATGGCGACGGCCCTCAATAAACGATTATATAATTATATAAGTAACTACTTTAAAACATCTTGTGTATCACGTCTAGAGTTTAATTTCTTCTTTTTTTTTGTTTCGTTCGTCGGTCCAAATGTCCAAAACTGCTGGCATTTCTGCAGCGCTACAGCTCTGTCCTGTGGCTCGGTTTAGCCGCTCGCATTGACAAAAAAAAATAAAACGCTACAACGCAAAACACACGGCGTGTTCGATTCGCTTCCTGCGGGTGAGTCGAATCACTTTCGCGCTAGAGTTCACTAGATTGTAAGATGTTCTCGGACCCGAGTGTGATTGCTTGAGCGTGTTCTCGTCTGAATAAAGAGCCGCACAGAGCGACAGAACTGAGCTCAAAAAACACACTCAAAACGCAGTGTGTGTGTAAACACACTAAATCTATGAGCGTATAATAAACTACAGTATATTAATGGACGATGGGAGAGCAGAAGATTCCCGCTTTAGAAGGTCTGATTCGGGGGAGGGCGCACCACTAGTGTGCACTTCGTCACCTATCTAGGGCACTGATACGGATATTTCTGGGTCAAACTGTAATCCGACACGCTCGGATCAGCGCTGTCGGATTACGGTTAGGAACAGAAATCTGGAAGAAGCGAGATCTCCAGGTACAGGGTTGTTACAGTGTGTGTGTGTGTGTGTGTGTGTGTGTGTGTGTACCTCCAGTGTGCTGGAGTTGTCTGTGGCGTGTGATGTGTTATTGCTCGAGTGTGTCGACGTCTCGCTCTTGCCCTCGCTGTCTGACTTCTCGTCTGCACTCATGGAGTCCAGGTCTGTGTCGAAGCCCGTTGGGTATCCCATCGCCTGCAGCACCTGCCAGTCACACACACACACACACACACACACACACACACACACACACACATACACAATCATTTTCCCCCCCTTTTCTAACAATTTAGTGGCCACCATTTTAGAATTTCCTCCTCACTACTCACATTATAACGACACGTTCCTGAAACTTCCTGCGCGTGTTCACGCTGAGCCGTGACCTTTAAATTAAATTCTTATTAAAGTTATAACAAATCCAGTTGCTTGCTTTGGGGAATTTCTGAAATTCTTTTTGTTTTTTAAAAAATTTTTTTAAAGACTGTATAACCCTGAATTCACATTTAAGCACATTATAAGGAAAAGTACAAATAAAATGATATATAATACGCCTAAAACACAGCAGACTGTAGGAAATTTTGTGCAGATGAAAATACAGCATCCGACAAAATCCAGGAGTAAAACAAACAAATATTGTAGGGTACAGTAACCTAGTTGCATAAGTATGTGCACCCTTTAACTAATACCCTTTGCTTGCACTCGGTCTGGTTTTGGGTAAGAGTCTACCAACTTACTACGTCTTGATTTGGCAAATTTTATTCCACATTTTCTCGCAAAAATGCCCGAAGATCTATCAACTTCCTATGAACAGGAAAATCACTTGATTCTTTTATGACTTTGTACATTATTTTGTATGTGTTTGAATTGTAAGCGGCCATTTGCAGGTTGGAATGACACGCATTTTCCACCTCAACTTGCAAAGTGGGAAGAAAAAAAAAAAAACCCACTGATGCCTCCATGTTCGTTGTTTTTTTTGTTTTTTTTAAGCAACAAGCTAGCTAGCTAACTGCTCAGTGATGTATATTTTCCTCCCGATCTGTAGAATAAGTGTTATAGATTTAAGAAGTGAACGTGTCAGTATTGATTGATCTAAAGCTGATGTGTGTATATGCAGTCGAACTCATTAAAAGTTAAGAAGTCGACAGAAATATAACTAAAAGAATATCACTGGACAAGTAAGACCAACTTGCAACTTCAACTCGTCAGCTTGGGTTAGTCTTCTCAACTACCGGTTCCTTCCCCGTTTGCAGAGTGACGGTAAAACAACATGGCCGCTCGCTGTAAACAGTGTGAAGTCCTCCTTCTCTACGTTCGAATGAGTTTATTGGCTTTAGATCAGTAATTATACAGACACAGTACTCGGTTAAATCTATAACACTGACCGTACTAATCACTGTTTTGTGAAGGCAATCATCAACTTTAGAGTTATAACTAAAGTTAGCCGGCTAGCTCGTTGCTAAGCTACTCGCTGTTGTTGATGTGCTGCAGTTTCAGTTGCGTGAATGTCTGAAGGTCACTACAGTAGACCAGAACCAACAGCCGCTGTGATTTTAAAATTAAAAAATAAAATTTAAAATAAAATGCGGGTAAAGTAGCTTACTATGAGCTTTATGTTTTCTGACAGAAAAAACAAGACACACTCTTTCGTGGAGGCGTGTCGTTTCGTTATCATCGTATCGTTTCTATAGTAACAGCTTACACAGTGATTTGCATGACGGTGCTTACATAAACTTTAAAAAAAACGTTTTCTGTTTTACATTGATGGAAGGAGTCTCCAGTGTCGGCGCTTTGTAACAGTCAGACGTAAAGCTGTAACTAAGTTTTCCGACGTCTTCAGGACAGAGGAGTTTACGCTTCTTTGCGGCTTCTTGGTAAAGTTTCAAGCTGCATTTGTCTTAGTAACATCAAGAGAGATTAAACAGAGAGGCTGGTGAGGAAATCGTTGCTTATAGCTGCTTTAACGTAAGTGACAACAGCAATCGTTAAATGTAACTATAACCAGATAAAAAGTACGATGCGTCATTCTTTAATTTTAATATAACAGCACCACACACACTGGGTTATTCCTTACCTAATATCTGCTTTTAAGTTTCTTCTATACGACAGTTTAAAAAAATATATATATATATTTTTTAAAAATCTTTTCTCAATGTAAGAAAATATAAAATTGCTTTGCTGTTGTTGAGGATTTCGGGAATCCTTTAATGTCGTTCCTGCTACACTTTAAGAACACACGCTTTTTCCTGGTTCTGCTGAATTGGATTAAGTCAGAAAGCGCTATTCTGCTCAGTGATTCAATTCTCAGCATCCTTCTAGCTGAATCGTGTGTGTGTGTGTGTGTGTGTGTGTGTGTGTGGACCCTAACTGGTGCCTTTTATGGCTGCGCTCTGGAGGAAAGAGGATTAGACCGGCTCGTTTCTCTAAAGTCGCTTTGTTCACAATCAGCCTGGAACAGCACAGATTCTGACCCCAGCATTACCGTGCCCGCGGAGAGAGAGAGAGAGAGAGAGAGAGAGAGAGAGAGAGAGAGAGAGAGAGAGAGAGAGAGAGAGGGTCACAGCTGTAGTTTATTGGTAGGCTCGGCTACATCACTGAGCTCTGTGATGTGACAAATTCGCTTTTTGTTTCGTTTCTACGGTAGAAGAGGATTTAAGCGGTTCGGTTTTATTTTTATTGATCTGCACAAGGATGCAGTGAAGATCTGTAAAAGTTAATGTGGCAGGAATGTGATCGTCTGTGCAATTTACAGAGGTTTTGGTTTTTATTTATTTATTTATTTTTTTGTCTTATTGTAACAGTAAAGTGTTTTTTTTTTTTTTTAAGTTTAGTTCATGAACACTCTGACATACAGCAGTGATGTGTGATTAATTAGAAGGAGAATATTTTTCTCACAACCAGAAATGAAACATCTAAACTATTTGGCGAACCAACACACACCGAGGGCGCACAAACTTTTGCATTCAACCGTATACATGCTTGAGTTTTTTTTTTTTTTTTTTCTGGAGTGTGTGTTAGCTTCGAACGTTACCTTAACAGCTACATGCAGCTTGGCCGTTTTCTTGGAAGAACCCGAGGCTTCGTAGATGGTTCCGTCCACATCCACGGACATGGTGAAGACGGGAGCGTGAACCGGACCGGACTGAGACAGCAGCTTGTACTGCAGGCCCGGGCGGATCTGATTCAGCCGCATCAGGGCATTCATGGGCTGGTTGGAGTCTATTGCTTTACTGTCTAAAACTGAGAGGGGGAGAGAGAGAGAGAGAGAGAGAGAGAGAGAGAGAGAGAGAGAGAGAGAGAGAGAGAGAGAGAGAGAGAGAGAGAGAGAGAGAGAGAGAGAGAGAGAGAGTGTGTGTGTGAGAAAAAGAGAAACAGATAGAAAGAGGTACAGAGATGAAAGAGACAGAGTTAAATTGACAGAGTGAGAGAGAAGAACATAGGAAGAGAGATAAAGGGTGAGATGAGAGAGAGAACAAAAAGTGTGTGAGAGTCAGAGAGAGGTAGAGAAAGAGACCGTGAGAGAGAGCGGGAGACAAAGAGGTACAGAGAGAGAGAGATGAAGATAGCGACAGAGAAAGATAAAGAGAGATGGGGAGAGAGACAGACAGACAGAAACAGACATTTACAGCATTTAGCAGACAAAGAGAAGGTGATACAGAAAAAGGGTGAGAAAGAGAGAGAGAAACAGAGGGAGAGAGAAAGAG
>CM040991.1:22480862-22488362 GCA_022985145.1 Pangasius djambal
GCAAAAAAAAAAAAGAAAGAAAAGAAAAGAAAAGAAAGTCTATAGATCTCTACTATACGTAGAATAGTTACCACGTGAGGGTTTCCATGATCTTTACTTGGCAACGGCGTCATCAGACACCAAAGCATTAAATTTTATGCTAATAAAATGACGACAACTAAACTATCACCTTTAATAATTTACGCAGTACAAACGCTGTCGCACAAATAACATGAACTCCAGCTTCATTAATATTCAAATGCATTCAAATCTAAAACCTTTCAGGTCATTAAAATTCAATGTGCATTTTTTCAAGGAACGTGAGCGGAGTGTATGCTCCTGATGAACATCCTGTGCGTGCGTGTGTGTGCGTGTGTGTGTGCGTGCGTGTTTTGGAAGACAGCTGCAAGGTGAGTGTGCAGCCGAAAGTGCGACTGCGCTTCAAGTGTCAACGGCCTGTGGAGGGCTGCATTAAAAATTCACACACACACACACACACACACACACACACACGCTTCTGAGTAGCCACAGCCAAGAGAGTGTGATTACACAATGCACCTCCACACAATGAGCACTGTTCACATCCTGAAAGCCTGCCAGAGGAAGCGGAAATCCCGACAATTACCCAGCATGCACTGCTCCGCGTGAGGCTCGTCTCAATGCTACTGCTCAGTGTTCGTGTTTATGACCAGCTGTTAAGCTTACAGAGTGTGTAAAGGTTGATGCCAAGATGACAAGGAGTGTGTGTGTGTGTGTGTGTGTGTGTGTGTGTGTGTGTGTGTGTGTGTGTGTGTGTGTGAGAGAGAGAAAAAAACACTCCAGCAAGGTCAGCGCATTCTCTCAGCAATAAATCGATCAATGCATAGACATATGAGACATGAGAGAGAATGAAGTGTGTGTGTGTGTGTGCGCGCGCGCGTGTGTGTGCGCGTGTGTGTGTGTGTGAGAAACACACAAATGAACCCAAGGTCACCGATGCCGGAGCGCTGCTGCTGGATTAGCATTAGCGCTGGTGCTAGCGTTGTGCTGATTGCACTGGTTTATTTATGAGGCCTGTTCGTTGCACACGCGTTAATAATTCAAACCGCGCAGCCTTCGCTCTCCCCCGAGACCCCGCTGCAGCGCCGAGCCATTCATCAAACCCTCATATCGCTCTCTCTCCATCTCTCTCTCTCCCGCTCTGTCCGTGTTACTTCTGGACGTTATCAGGAGAGCTTGACATCTCACTGTAGCTGTAATCGAGGGTTAAATTACGGGCGAGTGTGTGGAGGAATCGGCGCTCGCACAGCCTGGGTTTGCGTGAACGGAAAGAAGAGCAGAGCTCCGATACGATAACCTGACGGAGGTTAGAATCGTCACGGTGATGACACTGAGCGGAGGGGGACAAATCGGTAGCGCCAGGACAAGCAGAATCGTTAATATAAACGCTCAGTAAGAAAACTCCTGTCCCTCTAAACATTCTCGATGTAATATATGATCATGTGATATGTTTGTTTAAATCAAACCCGTAGAGCTCAGTGCACTCTAACGCTCGCACAACACGCATCCTTACACCGCAAAACGGTTGAGTTCTCGAATCCGATTGGTCAGAACGTGTGCGTTATCTGTGTCTAACAGCGCGGCTCGGACAGTGGCTCTAGCTGTAACATGAACGACATTTACATTACAGCGTTTACATAACATTACATTAATGGGCTTGTTGTAACGCGTTACGGTTTCCATAGTAACCGCTCCTTCACGGGGATGTGAACGGCAGAGGCTTCACACAATCTAACACTTCCATCCATCCTTCCATCTCTCCCTCCATCCACCTATCCATCCATCCCTTCTTCACCCATCCCTCCATCTATACCATCCACCCATTCCTCCTTCGCTTCATCCATCCATCCTTCCATCCACCTATCCATCCATCCCTCGATCCAGCCCTTCTTCACCCATCCCTCCATCCCTTCACCTATCTATACCATCCACCCATTCCTCCTTCGATTCATCCATCCCTCCCTCCATCCACCCGTTCTTCGCTTGATCCATCCCTTCACCCATCCCTCCATCCACCCATCCCTCCCTCCATCCCTTCACCCATACCTCCATCCACCTGTCCATCCACCCTTCATAGCCATGTACATATACACACGTGTGTGTGTGTGTGTGTGTGTGTGTGTGGGTGGGTGTAAACTATCAAGATTCTGACAGCGACATTCATTAAAAAAACATCTCTAAGAGCACACGGGATCTTCTGTTCAGTATCGGGTTTAGACGAAGCATTTCATGGGAGCGATGAAGCAGCGCAGCAGAGATCTGTTACAGAGAGTAACGTCAGTGTGTTCGATGGAAACTGGATCAGGAAAGTGCATTAATCACATCAGGTAATGATTTATAACACAGGTATAAATTATCACAACTGTGTGTGTGTGTGTGTGTGTGTGTGTGTGTGTGTGTGTGTGTGCGCGCGTGCACAAAAACAATAAAAGCTTACCATAGCTGCTGGTGGGCGTGTCTCCCTTTAACTATGCTGCGTGTGCGCGTGTGTGTGCGTGTGTGTGTGTGTGTGTGTGTGTGCGCAAGCGCTGTGTGTGGGGACAGGGGTCTCTAGACGCCCCTTCCTCATGCGCTTGCCTCTCAGCCCCCCCGCTGCACCCTACACCACGAGACCTGAAAGAAAGAGAGAGACAGAGAGAGAGAGAGAGAGAGAGAGTCAGTCATCATGTTTTCATCATTATTCTGTGCAGAGAAGACCATCAGTGACTCAGACAATAGCCCCACACACACACACACACACACACACGTGAAGTTTTTCTTTATTATAACTAGAAGCAGAGTGAACATTATATTTCTTAATACATGACAAATAATGCTTCCCCACCCTTTTTCTCCCAAATTTGTTCCCGCCAATCCCCACCCATCATCCAGCTCTCCACCTATCACACGACAGCTAGTGTGAAGGTGAACATGTGCTTCCTCCAAGGCACGTCAAGCCAGCCGACTGCGTCTTTTTCAAACTGCTGTGTCTCAGTGCAGCATAACGCACTCGGAGGAGAGTGCTATCTACCCTCTTCCTCATACCTGACCTTGCAGACGCACACGATTGGCTAGTGTCGCTGTGACTGACAGTAATGAGAGTGAGAGTAAGCCCCTCCCATCCAGAAAGCACAGCTGATTTTGCTCGCTCATCTCCTGAAGCTTCATATATCTGACAGCATCTAAAAACAGGCTGAATAAGACGACTTTTGATTTAAAAATAATCTCCTAATAATGTGAGGAAAAAGTTTAGCCCATATTCAAGATATTTCCACTCGCTAAGATGAAAATATACAACTGTTTACATCTAATTTGGGAGAGAGAGATCAGATTCGTCTGAATCAACGTGAGCTTCGGGACCAGCATGCTACGCCGCCTAGCTATCAGCTCGCTGTTTGAGAGGAACATTAAGAAGAGACAGAGCGCTGATTTTATACAGATAAAAAGATACTTGATTAGATAGTGCTGTTTAAATCACACTGGCAATCTGCAGCTGTCCACTCAAAATCAAGTGCAATCAGTCCATCAGTGTGAGCCAGAAAACACACACAAACACACACAAACACACACGATCCCTGCTTCACAGCGTCATCTCCTCAGCACTTAGTCAAATCGTTTACAGCGATAGCAATAATAAGTTGTTGATCAAATGCTGCAGGTTAATCCCTTTTGATCTGGCCTAATCCCCATCACTGGGATTGTTTCACTGGAATATTCCGTGGATGAGATTCAATATTCCATAGATGAGTCACGGAGAAAGCACGTCACACCCCTCGGCCTTTCAGGTAGATGGATAATGCGCAGACTTATGACGAGACATGAAGTACATTACGGAGCTCCAAAATAAGATCAAAAATTGTTTTTGTTTTTTAAGATCAGATTTCTTACACCACTTCTGAACAATTCCCTCCATCATTCTACACGAAAAACGACAGCACAAAGGCAAGAGAAAACTAAAGAGAGGAACTGTGATCAGATATGGATGGATAGATGGATGGATGGATGGATGGATAGATAGATGGATGGACAGATAGATGGATGAGTTCATGGCAGCATGATTACTGACTAAATAAAAGTGATATGCCGGATTGGGAGAAACGATCAGCTATAGACTGGAATCAGTTGATTTTTGGCCTAAATATATTATTATTATTATTATTATTATTATTATTATTATTATTAGCAGCAGCAATTAAGGGGCCAAGCATTTTCAGGCCCCACCCCTTAGCAACGGAGGAAGACCAGAAGCCATTGAGACCATCAGCACTTTTTCCCCCAAAAACATGTATTAAAAAAAAAATAAATAAAATAGAGGGCAAAAGATCAAACCATTGCTGAGATATTGCCTCACTTCCTGTTTTCATTAGTCCTACCAAGCTGCAAATAAACTTAAAGCTTTTTTTTTTTTTTACACATCAAGTCATGTTGCTAAACATATGTGCTCACTTCCTGTTGACCCCACTTCCTGTTTGGCAACATGTCTGTCAAATTCATTTGTGCGTCATGCACACATCGTCCCACGTATCAAAAATCCAAGAAACAAATTGCAGAAGGAGTAGCAGCAATAAAAGTAACAACTCATGTTCATGTGTGTTCATATCAAGCGTAACAGCCGCGAGTTGAGAATTCTGCATGCGCGAGAATTAACCGGCTCTCGCGCAGCCACCGCTCTGACTGCAATATTTTGATATGCTTCTACTGTGGGCGATTCCATAAAAGCTAAACACGTCATCACTGGCAAGAAACCAATTTAAACCTTGTCTTTGCCTGAGTAGATGTCGATACAACTTTGGAATCAGATCCACCAATTGGATAAGAGTGCTTCAGCAGGAAGACAGCTAGAGACTAGGCAATGAAAATTCACCCCGTTTTTGGCTCAAGTATGTGATCGTCGATTGGCGACATTTTGTTTATCTGTCCGATACAGCAAGCTGATCAAAGACGCAAAATGTGAGAGTCAAATCTGAGGTGAAACGTCGTCAGTCTGTTAGTTTTTCGCAACGAAGTTTACCTCAGACTTGAAGTCAATGTTATTTGCAAAAAAAAAATAATAATAATAAATTTTTGGTAAGAAGTAGGAAGAAATTTTAACCACAGCAACCACAGTAACAAGCACAAGCACCTGTGGCTCCCACAGTGTCCAAGAGCAAATAAAATTCATCTGCTGTCATGCGCAGCAGATTCCTGAATCCAGTTGTGAATGTGGCAGAACTGTAAATTCATTGTTCAGGATGATGGACAGATAAACAAACAAACAAACAAACTCTTGAATCTTGGATCAACATGATCTGCCACATTCTTTATTAGCAATACTCTTTATTAAAAAATGTAAAACTTTAAAATCTTATAGACAGAAGGTGAAAACTGGATTATTTTGGAAGGAAACTTTACTTTTTCATGCATTGCAAACTCCAGCACACAGTTAACTGGAATTTTTATTATCATTAATATTTAAGAAAAGCTATGAAGCTTGGCTGACTAAACACACTTACTGAACATGCTGTGAGCTCAAGTACTCCAGTAATTCACATCACACGCTCATAACTCATTTTTACACCACGATTAAAAGACGACAGTGACGGCGAATGAAGCTGAAACGTGTTCATAGCGCTCATGGTGATACAAAATGGCCGCCACGTTCGGCTGTATCAGTGACGTGAACGCAAAGTGTCAGTCTGACACCTGAACAAAATCCACATCGGCGATTTCTCTCTTTCCCTGTCTCTCTCCTTCACTCACTCTCTCTCCCTCTCTCTCTCCCCGTCCCATTTTCGCCGGCTCTGTGGGAGCTCATTAGATGTGCGTCTGCAGCGGACTGAGGCGAGCGACGGCCACTTAGGCATGTAAATGACTGAGAGCAGATGGGGAGTTATGAGAGCGCCGTGCTCTATGGACCGGAGCCTTAGATCCTCCCGACTCTCTCTCACACACACACACACACACACACACGCTCAGTCAGAACACATTTTACTGCTCCAATACAACTCGTAAACGGCTGTAATATTTATTGTAATATTTATATCTATGTTTAAAAAGACTGAACGTTTTAGATCATATCCAAACACATTTCCTAAACTTTTTTTGAGAGAAATAATCAGTAACGAGTTGGTTTGATGAAGCAGAGTTTCCATTACCGCTCCGAAGCTGATTATTTTCCCAGAAGAGCATGTCCTGAAGTGTTTTATTCCTCTTACGCTACAGCAATTGATATAATTATTTTATCCATTTAAAGCTACATTTACGTCCATGATACGAGTTAGTCCCTGTTCTCACTTACGTTATAGCAGCTACAGTCATTCCTTCACAAACCTCTCTTTTTTCTCTCTCTCTCAAAGTTTGAAGATGTCGGAGAACTTGAAGTTACGGCTTTATCTCAGACTGTTACAAAGCGCTGACACTGGAGACTCCTTCCATAAATGTTACATAAAAATTCATTCAGAAAACTTCACCACATCAAAGATTAGCATTAATATGTTTGCTATTAGCGGCACGTCAGCGGTACAAGTCGCTGTGAATGAGCCGTTACTATAGAAACGATAACGTATCAGAACGAGCGCAATAATATAAACCCGCACTACTGTCAGAGCTGCTGTTCTGGAAAACTAATCAACACCTGACGACCAATCGGGATACAGAAATCGAGAGCGCTGTGGAATTAAAGGATCAAGTCATTTGTGTCTTCTGATTTTCTCTGCTTAAGTAAGCAATCATTTTCATGTTCTGTTTATGCAGGCACACACACACACACACACACACACACACACACACACACACACACAAACTTCATAGCACTGTAACATTATACATCAGTAATATTTAAAACCAGACAAAAACTAATTGTTTTAAGTAACTGAAATACAGCTTTTTGAGGAATTAACTGCTGCTGACTGATGTGTCATGAAGCAGAAGGTGGAAGCAGCCTGAAGAACAGAGGAAATTAATTAACGTGTGTGTGTGTGTGTGAGAGAGAATGTTAATGTAAAGACAGGTGTGTGCAGGTGTATGTCTCTGCCTCTCTGTTTCATCACTGTGAGTGTTTTGTATGAGGAATTGCTCGACTCGGATGCTTTCAGCTGAAGCGCATCACTCATTACCACAGGCGGTGTGTGGGAGAGCAGCATTTAACCCGACTGTTAACGCATGATCAAGCTCACCTCATACACACACACACACACACACACACACGTCTATGGAGAGGCAGGGCACGAAGTTGAAACCCTGTTTTTCGTACCAGACTGATAGCAGAGCTTTAAATAGCGATGCTCGGCTTATACTCAACACTTATCTAACACCGACACACACCTCTGCTGCCGAGTAAAACAAAACATCCCCAGCAAGTCTCGCCTTTCTTCTTACTAACGAGTATGCCTGAAATATCCCTCAAATAATCTTCAGAGAAAGAAAGTAAAGAAAAGCTACTGAAAAAGACTATATTTCAGACATTTGACAACAATAATTAATAATAATTCCATATAAATGCTACAAACATTCACCCACTCGTTC
>CM040991.1:22490862-22492938 GCA_022985145.1 Pangasius djambal
AAAAATTGTGTGTAAGCCAAATTTACAAAAGTTTCAGAGATGCTGTTTTTCCTCGTACTCGTGTGCGCATGTTGATCACATGTAGAGTACAAACCCAATTCCCGACTCGACTCATTTACGTGTAGCGACAACTACAAAACTCCATAAAAGGTAAAATGTACAGAGGGCTGGGAACACGAAATGAACGATCAGGGTAAAGACTGAAAAACACAAGTGGAAGTTACACTATATGGACTATATACAGACACCTGACCATCACACACACACGTGTTTCTTCCCCAAACTGTTGCCACAAAAAACTGTTACCACACAGTTGTATAGAGCGTCTCTGTGTGCTGTAGCTTTACAGTTTCCCTTCACTGGAACTAAGAGGCTCAAACCTGCTCCAGCATGACGACGCCCCTGTGCACAAAGCGAGCTCCATGAAGACATGGTGTGTGAAGGTTGGAGTGGAAGAACTCGGGTGTCCTGCACAGAGCCCTGACCTCAACCCCACTGAACACCTTTGGGATGAACTGGAACGCCGACTGAACCCCAGACCTCCTCGACATCCCAACATCAGCGCCTGATCTCACTAATGCTCTCGTAGCTGAATGAACACAAATCCCCACAGCCGCGCTCCAACATCTAGTGGAAAGCTTCCCAGAAGAGTGGAGCTCATTATAACAGCAAACACAGGGGAATAAATCTGGATTGAGACGTTCAACAAGCACATACGAGTGTGATGGTCAGGTGTCCACAAAAAAATCCTTTTTTTGTTCTTTTCCTGCTCCATCAGAAAAAGTGTTGTTTTTTGTGTTTAACAAACATTCTGATGGTTTCCTTAAGAAATATAGTTAACCGATACTCGCTATTTTAAATAATATGTAATAAACGTTAGAATTTATTTCACACTAATCAGAACAGAAACGACAAAAACCGAGACAAGGTGAGAAATTACTAATCGTGGGAGATACGAGATAAAGGGGCGGGGCTTCCAGGCATGTTGGTTAATATCAGAAAGTTCAGAAAGCTACGCAACTGTCAATCATTCCAGATTTATACACATTTATCTCCTGTGCTGTTTTTAGTGGATGGAAAGCTGCTCGTTTTGCGTATTTTGGTGCGATTACTCGTAGCAGCGTACTACGACGTTCAAACGCGGAGCTCCTGCGCAAAACGCCTGAAGCTTGGCGGGTCTGCCTTTGTGTCTCGCTGATGTTTTGTCCGTTGCCTCATTAAGCATCTGCAGGTTGCCAGATCAGTTCCCAACTCCTCTCCTGTTAATGACTCTCGCTCACGGCAGCCCCTGCAGCAGCTCTGGAGCCGGACCGGACTGAACCGGGTCAGGAAAAGAACCCTGCTATTTCTGTAAGCGAGGCGAGTTTGCGTTGGGATCAGTGGCCTGATTCACGGTGTATTTCTAACAGCTTTCTCCTTCACTGTCGAATGTTTCTGAGATGCTCAAACATCCACCCACGTGTTTACCATGTGCTAATTTAACATGCTTGTTAAATAAATAGCATCCATCCAGCTCTACAAACTGAAACATACCACATCAGCACACACACACACGCACACGAATACATTTAAAAAAAATAATTATTAATAAATGTTCCTGTTGGATGATTTGCAGCCTATTTCCCAAGTACGAGTAAATCAGGATAAATTAGAAGATTAAATTAATAATAAAGCCTAATCAGGAAGTTACACTCATATGAAATGTTTCCTAATGAACTGAATCAAATGAAACACTTAAGCCTGCAGCAGGAACGCAGCAAAGCGGCTGAATCGGCACTTATCAAACCCCGGAAAAGCGGAACAGCTGACCGGATCTTCACTAACACACGTAAACACTCCTCTCTGACTCGCCCCAGTGAGAAGCCAGAACTAGGAATTAAACCATTTCTCGACCTCCGTTCTTTTACGCTGCGAAGCGGGGGGAAGAAACACGGACGGCTCCGCGTTCGTCGCCTTCGCGTTCGTAGAGGGGCGTTTTCTTTGGCTCGTAAGTTCCGAGTTTTATCCGAACGCAGCATTAGATCCCGTCCTATCTGTATTGGTGTGAGGATGTTTTCACGGTGGACTCTATAAAAC
>CM040991.1:22521303-22550991 GCA_022985145.1 Pangasius djambal
CGACCGGAACATGGGACTGGACGGCACACTGGAGCTTCTACTTTACCTGTGCGCTCTGCTAATGGATTAATGATGTGTCCACCCCCAGGAATGGAATTGGTACGTCCCTAATCAGGACAGCTGAAGGTCTAGCGGAGCTCCTGCGTGGCCCGTCAGTGTGATGTGGGTTTGTTTATTGGTCTAGAGGGTGAAGTGCAGTTCAAGGCTTTGGCCTCGTTCTGTAAATAGGAAATGTAGAGAGAGAGAGAGAGAGAGAGAGAGAGAGAGAGAGGGGGGGGAGAGCAGAAATAGTAACAGCTAACCAGTTATCCGGTAACATGACGTAACTGCTCAGAACCTGGAGGAGTTTCAATGCCTGGCTCATTCCCCACGTTCACAGCTACGAAGCACTGTGATTTACTGCGGCGAACGCTAACAGCTCACGCTAATCCCCAACACCCAAAGTTAATCAGGAAGGATTGCTGCAATCTATCCAGCAGATAATTCCTCATCATCATCATCTCACAGAGACGCTCACATGGGAGATTTCAGACGTTTACACATCAGCGGCACCACATCCGGCCCTACTGGAGGCACGAAAAGGTTTGAGAAATCGTTTATGGGTTAAAACCAAAGCCATCCGGATTTGAGAACGTAAAGGCAAAACAGGTAGGATGTATAGATTCAGAGAAAAAAAATAATTAAAAAAAATCAAAAATACAGTCAGCTGCAGAGGGAAATGTGGGTAGTATCGGTCTCTAAATGTGTAAATGTAAATATCCAAGAAGTATTCAAACTGCAAAACCTGTTCTGACAGCATGCGCACACACACACACACACACGCACACACACATACACGCACGCACACACACCCACCCACACCATCAGTCAGGAGTCTTCTCCAGCTCCTGGCACCTGCTCTGTACTCCAGTGTCCCTTTTCACCTTGGCCCAAAACCATCAGTGTGTGTGTGTGTGTGTGTGTGTGTGTGTGTAGATGTGTGCAGATGTGTGCGTGTGTAAAAATCCCCCTGGATTTAACAAAAAAAAAAAAAATGAGGAGTGACATGCTTCCTCGCAACATGGTGAAGATTTCCAATTACAAGTCGTGCCACGAGAGCTTAGCGACGCCCTGCCCTGGGGACAGACACGGAGGAGAGTGGAAAGCTCGACTACACGACGCAGCAGGGGTGTGCGTGTGTGTGTGTCTGTGTGTGTGTGTGTGTGCGCGCGCGCGCGTGGGGGTGTGCGTGCGTGCGTGTGTTTAAACCGATACTGTCAAGCCAAAACGCAGCAGAGTCACAGGGCTGAGACTTGAGTATTCGGTGAGACGAGTCAGCGTTCTGTAGACACTTGAGCAGGCGACAGGAATGCGGCCTGGACGAGTCGGACAGGTGCTCGGTGCGCCCTCAACACACATCACTCTAATTTATCATCTTCCGCAAGCTTCACATGCCCACGCAAATAAAGCAGCTCGACGTGCTAATAAATAAGAATCACACACGCCTCTAACACCACGAACAGAAGCAGGGAAGGAAACCTGGGCAGCGATTTCACTAAAATAATAATAAAATAATGGCGTACGTGATAATTAAGGTCATATCTAATCAGCTGCTCTTTATCCACAGCTTTGATCAGACACGCCTCGTTTTGATTGGTGTTTGATTAGTGGTCGAGACGCACATCTGAAACAGTCCGAGTTAAAAAGTGACTCCATCATATCGTCATATAATGTGAATTGCAGGATATGTGCAGCACGCACACACACACACACACACACACACACACACACACACACACACACAGAACAGAACTCACTGCAATCATCTCCTGTGACCTGCAATAAACAGCACCGTTATCACGTGGTGTAAAGAACGCTTCACTCTGATTGGCTGCTGAGAATCCGCATTCAGAGTAACACATTAAGCATCGAAGCTCAAAATAACTACTGATTTTTTTTTTTTTTTTTTAATAAAACAGCAGGCACACACACACCTGTGCAACCAGCCTGCATCCATCTCTCTCTGTCCCGTCTCTCTCTCTCTCTCTCTCTGTCCCGTCTCTCTCTCTCTCTCTCTCTCCCCATCTCTTTCTGTCTGTCTGTCTCCGTCTCCATCTGTCCTGACTCTGTCCTTTGT
Organism: Pangasius djambal; assembly: GCA_022985145.1. Taxonomy (NCBI): domain Eukaryota; kingdom Metazoa; phylum Chordata; class Actinopteri; order Siluriformes; family Pangasiidae; genus Pangasius; species Pangasius djambal. The sequence continues at coordinate 22,523,420 of CM040991.1, forward strand.
CCTGTCTGTCTCACCATCTCTCACTCAATTCAATTTTATTTGTATAGCGCTTTTGACAATGGACATTGTCACAAAGCAGCTTTACAGAAATAAATACATTCTACATTCGGGATATAAATTCTAAATGTGTGATTTTATCCCTAATGAGCGAGCCAGAGGTGACGGTGGTGAGGGAAAAACTCCCTGAGACGATGTGAGGAAGAAACCTTGAGAGGAACCAGACTCAGAAGGGAACCCGTCCTCATCTGGGTGACTCTGGAGAGTGCGATTATAAATCATTCCCTTCTATAACTGTGTACTACACGGACAAATAGTGCAGTTGTGCAACCAGGAAATTCAGCACAGTTTTCACATGAAGTCTGTTTTGATGAATTTATCAACTGTCCACTGATGGAAACCTGAGTGCAAAACTGCTCATGGCAATTACAGTCCTAAAGCTATCAATGCAAAACTCATCCAATCTCTCACCCTGTCCTGTCTCTCTCGTTCCAACTGAATGTCTCTCCCTGTCTCTCCAATTCACTCTGTCCTGTCTCTCTCTCCATCCATCTGTCCTCCTGCTGTCTCCAGCTCTCTATCTCCAACTTAGTCGCCATCCCTATCTCTCTGTCCTGTCTCTCTAACTCCATCTTCCTGTCTTGCCCCTCTCTCTCTGTCTGTCTTGATCTTTCTCCATCTCTCTCTCTCTCTCCATCTTGCGCCCGGTCTGTCTGTCTGTCTCTTCATCCTGTCTCTGTCCGCATCTCTCTTTCTCTGTCCTGCATGTCTCTCTCTCTGTATCCATCTCTCTCCATCTTTCTTGTCTCTCTTGGTCTCCATCTCTCTCTTTCCCCCTCTCCCTCTCACTCACACACCCTAATCTCTGTGACTCCAAAGCAGTTATGCAATAATGATGTTATGAATATGAATTATGAATGTTTAATAGCGGGGATGTTGAGCTGAAGCTCCTCGCTTCTCCTGCTCTGGTGCTCGTCCTTAACCCGAGCTCTATACCTCGTGCGTGTTCGGAAACGTGCGGCGCACAATCACTAAGAAATCCATTTGCAATTTGGCCGCGGTGCTGAGTGAAAAGTGTGGCGTGTTCTTCTGCTCTGTTACTCGCTTCCAGTCACAGACGTGAGGTGGAGACGCGAGGGTGAAGGGAAGCAGAGAAAGCACGTTTTTGTTAGACAGAGTGTGTTTTGTCTAGCGTGTGTTAATAAAGATGTGGATTCAGAGATTACACTAGAGGAATCTAGGGTTAGATCTGCCTGCTGTGTGAGCGTACGTGCACACACACACACACACACACACACACACACACACACACACACACACACACACACAAGCCACTGTAACCTCTCCATCTGTCCGTCTTCTCATTCTCTTTCCTAGATCTCGCTTAACCCCTTTCTGCTTAACATCTTCCTCTCCTTTTGTCCTCTATCCCTTCCTCTCTCTCTCCACCTCTCTCTCCTGGGATTACTGTACGAGTGCGAGACCTCAGACCCCCCTGCTTCAGCCCATCTGTTATGTTCTGCGTGACGGAGAAAGAGGACACCACAATGACAGCACAGAGGACGGTGTAGGACAGCAGCACCACCCACCTCACCGTGCCACAAATCTGCATCCAATCATGCTTTTTTTTTTTTTTTTAATTCACTTTATTCTTCCTTCTGACGCACTCCTGCCGTAGATGTCAACACACAGATCTGAGCTACTGGTCTGAAAAATCTCTGAACAGGTTTGCAAAAACACCTAAACACAACCAAGATTAGTCCAAAGTGTGGCCCGTGGACAGACGCTAACTGACGTACGGCTTCGCTCTTAGCACGTACGATCGGTGACTCGCCTTCCAGCGCGCTGCGATGTTTCCTTCCACCTGACGGAGACAGCAGACTGTTCACACAGTTAGCTAAAAGGCAAGAGCCTTTTTTCTCGCTACACCCGCAAATTAATTTGTAAAAGCACAACGTTATTTTTTTTTTAATCAGAGTAAAGAGTGGACCGAGAGTTAACAAGCGGCGATGCTTCCAGCCACTAAGCACGGAAAACATTTCATTAATCCTTAAAAGCGCCTGTAACTGAAGTGGTGAAGAAGCACAAATCTGTGATCACCACCTTGTGTGTCACAACTACAGTCATTCCACAACAACTGAATTCACTATATCAGAGCTCTAAAATAGTATTTTTGGGACTGACCTTCATGTATTTTTGATGTGATCTAATTTGGCCTCCTTTGAAAAAAATTTTTCGGACACCCCTGGTGTGCGCTGCTCTTCTTCGCTTGAGTGCTGGAAACCGCTCGCCACAAATTAACCTAGAAGAAATTCTCCGATGTGAACTCGAGTGTGAAAACGCTCTAAACGGACGAGCGGAGTTTGCAGATCCGGACTGAAATAAAACAGTCGACTAAAGTAGGTGCTTTTACGATTATTACTTCTCATTAGCATTGTATGGGATTTGAATAAAATCTTGGCAGAGCTCTGGGTGCGCAGAGACGCGTCACGGGTTTGTGGCTCTTTGATTGGAAAGTTTCACGTTGTCATTACGTTAAATAAACTCCATGCTAATTAGCTAGATACGTACCTGGGAGCTGTGATTCATCCTTTATTAGCTCTGCGTCCCTTGATCATCCTGTCGTGACAGAACTATAATGAGATGTTACAGAAACATTTTCTCTCGCTCTCTCTATCCTCTTTACGTTTGGTCATTAACGTACCTGTAGCGGTCACGTGTAATCCTACGACGTACGCTTCTGCAGCATAAAGACGGCTTGATACCCTCTAAATAGGGGTACAGACAATAGAAAGTCACATGACCCTGAAACGTCTCCAGGGGCGAGAAGCCTTTCCAGCACATGGTTTAATTAGCAACCGTCTGCCTCAGCTTCTCCAGACATGCAAGTTCACAGCCAATTTAACAAGCCAAGATAAAGTGTTGGTGTGAGGGTTTTTTTTTCCCCCACTGATAATAAGCAGTAAATGATTGTGTGATATCTGCCATAACGGCTGGTTGATTTACTTCACTGGAAAAGCTGGATGATGAGATTGATATCTGTCAGCATACAGTAGATAAAGATCTAATATGTTCTCAGGAACAGACCAGGTTTCCGTTCTTAACGTCCCAACACGGATACGACTCGGACACGTGCCGCGCTCAGCATGGCGAGCGAAGGAATCCACGACACTCGGGAAGAACGAGATAAACCTCGCCCCCGTCTTCATCAATATTCCCAGCACTCGTTTACAACCGAAAACCCCACGCTTCCTTCACTCATTTTTCATAATAGGAACAATGGAGGAGACCTGCTGTAATTAGTTATTTCCCTGCAGGGCAACGAGGTGACAAGCTGCAGAAGCAGAACAAAGCAAACTGTCTACTCCTCTTCTTCTATTCCTTTATTTTTTTCTCTCTTGTTCCTGTACCTCTCTCTCTCTCTCTCTCTCTCTCTCAGCGCCTGGGTGACGGCGCAGCGCATTGCGGTGCAGTGTGGGGAAACCTCCTTTATTAAATTACTCGCTCCATCTGATAGGGATGCGCTTGGTCTTGCACACTTTAATTGAATATCTATATCGGCAATTACAGACACTTTTCAACATGAGAGGCAAATAGGGATTAATTGGCACATACGATACCGATGAAGTCACTGGAAACCAACACACACACACAAACACACACACACACACACACGACAAGGTCATATTGACAAGTCTGAGCAGGATGACATGGAGACCTGTATAGATCTGATCAGGGCTTTAAAGGTGCAGTAGGTAAGATTTGTGTGCAGGGAGGAAAAAAAAAAAAAAGGCTCTAGCAGTTAAATGAGTGGAGGTGAATAAGATTCAAATGATTTTTTTTTTCCCCACCCGCGTACACAAAGCTCCGCCTACAAAACTAATGGTGGTTCAATTAGCGTTAGTAAAAGCAAGGACTATCATTAACATTAGCAAGGACCGTCATGACATCACTTTCAAGCGCACTCGGATGTTCAGCTGCTGGAAAGCAGAGTTACGACTCTATAAGCACGCGGCTTCTCCTCGTATACTATTATTCTGTTTTAGCATTTTTACATACTGGAAAGAAATGAAAAATATTTGACTACTGCACCTTTAACTGGACGGCCATTTTTCTGATGACGGCTGATAAACAACGTCAAAATGTATAAACATTTGAGTCGTCAAGTCAAATCTTTTCAAATTTTAAATTTAACGATTAAGGATTTTACGCATTTTGCCTTACAAAAATTTCAGCAGATTCTGAAGAATAAAGCCAGATAACACCGTGTGTGTGTGTGTATTTTTAGGCAGACTGTGTGAAAGCAGAGGAGGATGGGCTTTCGTGTCAGTGCTGGTTTCGCCCTGTTCGTGATTTTGCATAAACAAATCTACCTCTCCAGCCTCCAGAGGAACCCCTGAGGGACGTTCAGGCCGTCTCGATGAGCGGTGCGTGGGTACGGCGCGCCGAGGATGAGAACTACCATCCAGACAACACTTCACAGCCGCCGGAGTAACTCAACAACGAGAGGTTTCCAACTGCTAGAAGGATTATCGCTTCGGTGGAAGATATGGACTGCTCCATGACTCCCACAGAGCAGATCCTAAACACAGATATTCGAGGCCTGATTTGCTTTTTACTTCTGAAGAACGCAGCATTGAAAGGGAAAGGAAAAAAATATATATATATATATTCCGAGTAACACTTACTTACACTGCAAAATTAAAATAAGCTAGCAGGAAGCAGGAAGCAGGTATCATTACGCAAAGCGGGTCATGATAAAAGATCCCCAAACGGCAGGCAGGAATTTGGCGCTCATTTAACCCTTCATAGGTTAAATAATTACGTTACTCAAAATTTCTAAAGAACCAACCACGTGACTGAAGTTTGCTATACTTGAGTGTCATGATTTGATTCTGTGTTTTTTTTGATGCATTTCTTTTTTTTTTAAATAGGAAGCTACGGAAAATAGGAACATTTCAACAACGTGATCAAGACACTCCAGACGTAATCGGAGCAAAGGGAGAGGAAAAAAAAAAAAAAAAAAGAAATCTCGATATTTTCTGGGATTTTATCAATAACGATAAGTAGACGATATTTTGCATCTTTGTACTAGCTCGATCTTGTTAATAGGATATTCACTGTTGCTTACTAATGATATTAATCATCTTAAACAACATATTTAAGGAAGAGGTCTTACTTATTTACTTAATTACTTAATTCTTATTTAATACAGTATCGGTAGCTTTTCTTGTCGTAAGGTACTTTTTTGCAGGATGATTCCGCTAAAGTTCGGTTTGACATACGCGATAACGTCAGCTCGCACATCGTTAAGACGACGATTAACATGTCGCAGACGATACGGACCTACCGCAGAGAATTTTTTTTTAAAAAGTGCAAGAAAAAGTACAAGTACAGGCAAATCGGTTTAATAGCCTATTAAATTATTTACACATCAGTTTAAAATTTGTGAATTATTAATGGTTCGTTTCAATCGCTGCCTTTTAAATTGGTGCATTAATCAAAATCTGAAGATTGTTACGCCCTTAGTGACTACGGAACGTAGGCGTCTGTAAAGCCAAGGGACACGAGACGGCGAGTTTGATTTCATAGGCGCTCTGTGGGGTCGTTTCATTAACTGCACGTAGGGGAGGGAGAGAGGGAGGGAGAGAGGGAGGGAGGGAGAGAGGGAGGGAGGGAGAGAGGGAGGGAGGTCAGTGGGAGTTACTGCTGGTGCTGCTGCTTCAGGCTTGAAAAGCAATTATCACACTTGAAACCCAATCCCTGATTCTTTTTAAAGCGCACTTCCCATCGCTACAAATCAACCCTGTTTTTCAGATGCCTTTTATAAACTCGTGGTGAGATTTACTGCACGTGTCTCTTTGTCCGTGTTGGGAGTTTTCTAAATATGGCGCTGGGTACATCGTGTAAAATTAAAAGGGCTGATGGTTTGTGGTTCCTGCCATAACCACCACTAAAGTGAAAGATCGATCCGTGAACAGAATTTATCCATGCGGATGAAGTCATACATGTCGCCGACACAGGTGAAGGAGCGTAGCGTTGCGTAGCGTAGCGTTGCGTTGTTCTAGTTAACGAGTGTAAAACAGCTCCGGGAGCGAGACGCAGCAGCACAGAGCGATTTAAGAACACTGTTTAATTAGCGACCGACAGCCAAGGAGACTCCAGAAGTGCAAGTTCACGGCCAATTTAACAGACGAAGATGAAGCCTTGTGTTTTTTCTACGCGACATCTAGAGCTAATAAGCTGTAAATGAGTGTGTGATGTATTTTCCACGCTGGTCACGTGTGTTTCTGTAGATTAAATCAGGGTGACTGACTCGTTGCTAGTTAAACCGTCGAGCCGAAACACTGAGTATCAGCGGATACCGACTCCGATGTTCGTTCTTTAAAAACTAAGATTTAACCACGATTTTGATTAATCCGATGTATTTTTAAAAACGCATGATCATCACAAAAATAATCAATGCTAACAAACATGCCATCGAGTTTCTTTATAAGTAAACATTTCCTCTTCCAAAACTTTTCCAAATCCATTTTCTCACGGGATCGATTCACTCCTATTCTCTCCGATCCAACGTTTTATTTTCTTGCCTCTATCGGCTTGTTTCTTGAATGCTCAATGCTGATTGGCCCAAATGCATTAGGGTATGCAAATCATATGCAAATGTGTATCTCAAGTCGCGTTGCTGAGCAGGGAGTAAAAATATTACTCACCACTGAACTAGGTACGGTTTTCACATGTTCTTTGTGTCGCTGCAACTCGTTCTAGTCTAAAAACAAGTTTTAATGAAAACACACACACACACACACACACACACACACACACACACACACACACACACACACACCAGCTCCTTTTTAAAAAAAAAGAAGCATTTTCTTACAATTCTATCAGCCAGCCAGGCGTGTGAGTACACCGTGTACTCCGTGTTCGTGATTACTTCTCTTTCATCCATGCACTGAGGAGGCAATTTGTTATTCCTGATGTTTAGACAAGCTACTGTTTCCGTGCACACTGTGCATTTGTGTGCGTGTGTGTGTCCCTTCCTCCGGAGTCTCAGATACCTTACAAGGCCATTCGTGCCCTGTGCCTGCTCTAGATCCAGTTTCTCATCTCTGGATGTGTTTCTGCTGCTGCTGCTTTGCTGTCAGGCTGCTTTATACACACACACACACACACACACACACACACACACACACACTGCTGATATAGAACAGAACAGCGCACTTTCTGCTGCGCTCTGAGAGACGCGCGCCTCGTTTACCTCAATGCACAGGCTGATGAGGAACTTCGGAGTGTCCGAGGGCGCACTCGAGCCCCGGCTCCCTCCGCTCGAGCGAGGTGGCGGTGCTGTTCGGCACAGAGGGGTCTCCAGGAGGTCGCTTCCTTTCCTATTCCCAGGAACAAAGCGGCCCTTGTCGTCGGAGTGAATGGATCCAATACAAACACGACCAGACGCTTCTCAATTCCTCTTAGATACTTGACTGGGCTCTTTATGTTTAGCCTGGCTCGGTTACTCGGTTAATCATACCGTCTGTGTGTGTTTTATTCAGAATACATCTGTATCACTGCGTCTTTATGAGTGTATACAGGCTGGCTGGTCCACTTGTTGACTTTTTTTTTTTTTTTTTGGCTTTTCTGCATACCAGGAGCCATTTCTGACTCTCTCTCTGCCCTTGCGCCAAATATCACTCAGACTATTGTGAGTGAACTCGACTCGCACCATAAACGTCTGCGTGATGCCCGTGGCCATGCAGATCTGAGGCCCAGCGAACAAGGAGAGCACATGGTCAATAGTTCCTGCTCCTTTCGAACCGGGTGTCGGTGGCACACGGTCACGTGATCACGCTCCGTTCACGATATGGCGTCCAATCTGTCAAAGAGGCGCCGGAGTAGGTACAAGAGACGCTGGCTCTTATTTCGGTTTTGAGGCGAACCAAAGTTCCAGCAATAATCTGAAATTCTAAAGCATCCACTTCCCGTCTGGCGATTATCTGAGGGAGGATCACTGATACACGCGATACGAGACTAAATACGGCAAACTTTTTTTTCCAACGTGAGGTGACATCTGCATAGAAAAGTCTTGTGTGTCCAGACTAAAATGATCAGTGTATCAGTGTTTGGAGAAAAACAGTAGGTTTGTAATTTTCTCAGGAGGATGAAGAAAAAAAAAAAAGAAAAAAAAAACACAAACTCGCAGAGTAGCTCATGTAAAATAGGAAATGACACCACGACGGCATGGAGGTTTAATTCCGTGTGAACAGGGCTACAGTCATATATACAGCGACACGTTAAAGTGGTACGTCGCAGTGGTTACGAGCTACGCCGCAATCTTCAAAAAACACACACACAATGCACTTATCTAGGACACTTCAAACTCCCCCTTGTGTGTTATTCAGGACGACGTTACCCATTTAGAGACGTTTTACAAGCCCTGGAGCATCATGGTTCCTTCTCAATGAACGTTTGTTTTAAAAAAAATAAATAAATACAGTAGACGTATCTCTTGCTTCATCTGAGAAATTGAGAAATATATTTACGTATATGTGCACAATTGTTTATGATATATTGTGGCAATATCATAATCAGTGATATCTGGAGTGTGAAAAGCGCCTAGTGCGAGAGAACAGTGAAGGCATCTGAGTTCTGCAGCAGGAAGCGAAGCTAAAAACCTACTCCTGCTGCTGGCTTCACTTTCTTCATCAGCTCCAGGAGAGAGCCAGGAATAGCACTGATCAGCGGGGTGTGGAGGAGAGGGGGGGAGAGGGAGAGAGAGAGAGAGAGAGAGAGAGAGAGAGAGGGAACAGAGGGATAGAGAGAGACCTCTTCAAATACTCAACTGATAAAAAGACAGAAATCTGTGCTGTCATCACCAAAAATATCCCTTTATCTGTACGTCTCTCTCTCTCTGTGTGTGTGTGTGTGTGTGTGTGTGTGTGTGTGTGTGTTTGTAAAATGTCAGAAAATTGCTCTGAAACAGAATCCATCAGCAGCACTAAAAATAATTAAGGCGATGTAAGAGTGCACTTAGAAGCGCTTGTTAAAATTGGATTTGTAATTGGACCACTGAAGCTGCAAAAACATGTTAATGCTAGAAATCATTATCATTAAACCGCTACAAATTAGATACGTTTATCGAATTACGTGACGCACGAGCGCGTGCTTGAAGACGCATCAGAACGCAGGCGATGCTTCGCGCAGGAACGGGAGCGTTTTCGTCTGCAATTTCCGACGCGAGGAAAACGTTCGTCCGACGCTTTACACGCCAACGGCGGCCGAGAGCTCACGCACTCATGAAACGGAGAAGCGAGGCATCGGATGGAGGAGAAACTGGAAAGAACACGGTCTCTGACCTCTGCCCTTTGACCTTGGCAGTTTACGTTATGCTGATCCAGAATCAGTTCCTCCTTCCCGCACCAATATAATGGAAAACGGGACATCTGAGCTGAACCCTGAGCCGACGCTTTCATTGATCTTTGTCTTTCGAAACTGATCGTGGAACATTAAACATGCTTAAGCAGAAGCTAAGAAGGACAAGTGCGAGAAGAAAGCAGACTATATCGCCTTGCTGAAAGAGACAGCCTCGTAGAAACAGATTAGGAAGAAATGTTTTCCAACTGAAGTGGGATTAGCACGGACATTTCTCTCTCTCTCTCTCTCTCTCTCTCTCTCTCGGTGGAATTCGTCCAGTGGAAACGGCGACATCCTCAACATTTCAACCTGAGGATACACAATCTGCCCACGGGCTGTTTCCAGTTCGCCTGCCAAACAAATTCTTTAACAGTTCAAACACTGAGTGTACACAGAGAGAGAGAGAGAGAGAGAGAGAGAGAGAGAGAGAGAGAGAGAGAGAGAGAGAGAGAGGGGATAGCCTGGGGGGAAACAGACAAAGATGTAATAAGAGAGAGAAAGAAAAACAGATGCAGAAATGGATAAAGACGGACAAAACGGAAGCTCACTATCAAGTTTGTTAGGTTTGTCCTGCATTTCTGAACGCTGCTGAAAATGTTAAAAAAAAAAAAAAAAAATTTAAACTATTTTACTACCAGCATACAATAGCTAAAATATATTTCTGTCCATCATGAATGCTTTTTGAGGTGGTATGCAAATTATGTAAATGAATATTAATGAAACTCTGTAACGTGCGTTAAAATTGAGGACATCTGAATTTTTTTTTTTTGGTCCAAAATCTAGGAGATAAAAAACAAATTCTCCGACCGCAGCACCACCACCACCACAGCAACACGAGTCAAGGAGTCAAATTAAAGCCAAATGAAACCAAAACACAAAGCCACACGAGGATTGTCAAGGCACCTGACACAGGATCAGTTCCGCTTTGGAAACAGGATATAGAAATAAAACAGCACGCGCGGCTGATGGTGTGTAGCAAGGAGACACAATACCGCTCAGGTTATTATATGAAGAAGAAGAAAAAAAACACCAGACTGAATCAATTAATCAATCAATCAATTAATAAAACAGCAGCATTGTTTACAAAGTGAGAAAGTGCGGAAGTGGAGTCATGGACACCTGCCGGATCATCGCAGTGACGTCACAACAGCCAAAACCGTCGCGCGACTGAGAAAACCAACGAACAAATCCCAACGGTCAAAACCGACTAACTAATGAACCGGGAGAACAAAAATAAATAAACAAATTTCACCAATTTTACTCGACAACACACCGAAAATATGACTAAAACAACTTATAACGAAACCAAAAGCTGTCAATCAATCAGACATATTGACCAAGTGACAGTCATTACACCGTAATCCAAAAAAAAAAAAAAAAAAAAATTACCTCAGCAATTTAACCGCTAGCTAACAAGCTAACAGAAATCCACGACGATATTCTTAATATAAGGTGATATAACTAAAGTTACATAACAATACCCGATAACGGTGACATTTAGGTTGTTAAGTAGATAAAAAAATATATAAAGATACCTTCTTCCCAAGAAGTGAAAGGATAAATAAAAATAAAATGTAGTGTAGCGCGAGGAGCGGACACTGAGCGTCTTTTCTGGCACGCGCACATTTTTGTGTGTGTGTGTGTGTATATATGTATGTGGATATATACATGCGTGTGCGCGCGTGCATGAATTTAAAAACCTGCACGCACGAGGCTCCGAATGCGGTGCACTGCGCATGCGCGGACGAGCTCTGGACAAAAGTGCTGGACAAAAAAAAAAAAAAAAAACATCAACAATTGGTGACAAGCTGGCGTCCAAGGATCACTTCCTATAAAACAATACCTTTTTTTTTTTACGATTAAGTCGATGTGTTCAGGCTTAAATATGAAATACGGATTTCTCAGGTGTCATTTTAGTCGATTTAGCTTTAGATAATGAAAGTTTGTGCTGCTGATATTAAATTAAAAAGGTTTAAATCGCGTCTTAAGTGCTAGTTTAAAGCACTAGTCAGGTCGCTACCTGGTAATTTATGCATGTAGGCTACGGGATCCTGCAGTGCAACACCCGGAGACTGAGAGAGGAGTAAACACTACCGCAGAAATACCACTGCTCAGTTTTAATCAGCGCTGAAACAAGCTCAGAGGAAATAAAGGCACCGCTGTGAAAAACTGAGCGGCTCGGTTACAGCACCAGCCGCAGTCGAAACAGCGATCATGTCCATAGCACTGAGAAACCCGGTTATCGCAGCGAGAAATAAATCACACACACACACGCATACACACTTATACACACGCCAAGTCACACCGAGTCACGCTTATGAACGTTAATAAGCGCTAACGCTTACCTGGAGCGAGTTGCTTTCCGTCCCCGAGCGCAGAAATATCATCCAAGTCCTCACACTCTCTCTCTCTCTCTCTCACTCTCTTTCTCTCCTTCCTTCCTTCCTCTCTGCCGCTCTGTCTCTCTCCCGAGTCCCGAGCCGCTGCCTGCATTTCGACCACGGTGCCGGTCACGTGATCCTCCCCGCCTTTTCTGATTGGCCGGCGCGTCGCACCTGCTCGACAGCTTGAGCCTACCATTAGCTTCAACTTATCACAACAGTGTATTGTTATCAGGTTAGTGTTAGCACGATACTACCGCTTTAACCGATTATAGTATCGTAATGCTCGATACCAAAACGATATTATGGCAAATAAACAACTGTCATGAACACGTGCCTCACATGATTTTAGTGAATTAATAACAATAATAATAATAATAATAATAATAATAATAATAATAATAATATGTAGATTATTTTTTACTTTAAATAAAGTAGCAAAAAAAGATTAGGAACATCGTGATATGCATGAATATGTGTATTTGGGAACGTCCCCATGTCCTGCTGTCATCCGTGTTACCAACTTAGTGACTTTGTCAATAGATTTAGTGACTTTTTAGACTCTGTGAGTGATTTCATTTAAAAAAAAAAAAAACAACTTGCAACTTTTGAGCAACAACCAATAACTGATTGGTTTACTAGTTTGCAACAACCAATCACTGATCCCTATTATTCCCAACAACCAATCAGTGATCATCATTGTTCCCAACAACCAATCACTGATCATCATTGTTCCCAGCAACCAATCACTGATCATCATTTTTCCCAACAACCAATCACTGATCATCATTGTTCCCAGCAACCAATCAATGATCACCATTGTTCCCAGCAACCAATCACTGATCACCATTGTTCCCAATGACCAATCAATATTGTAGCCAACCACCAATCACTGATCACTATTGTCCCCATAGATCAATTAATGATCACTTTTGTTTGCCATATCTATTCACTGTTCACTATTGTTTGCAACAACCAATCACTGATCATCATTGCTCCCAGCAACCAATCACTGATCACCAATGTTCCCAGCAACCAATCACTAATCATCAGTGTTAACCAATCACTGATCATCATTGCTCCCAGCAACCAATCACTGATCACCAATGTTCCCAGCAACCAGTCACTGATCATAATTGTTCCGTATGACCAGTCACTGATCATTATTGTTCCCAGCAACCAGTTACTGATCACCATTGTTCCCGATGACCAATCAATATTGTTGCCAACCACCAATCACTGATCACTATTGTCCCCACTGACTAATCACCTATCACTATTGTTCATGAAAACAAATCACTAATCACCGTCATCCCCAACAACCAATCATCAATCACTATTGTTCCAATCACTGATCACTATTGTTTGCCACATCACTGTTCATTATTGTTTGCAACAACCAATCACTGATCATCATTGTTCCTGACAACCAATCACTGATCATCATTGTTCCTGACAACCAATCACTGATCAACATTGTTTGCAGCAACCAATCACTGATCATCATTGTTCCTGACAACCAATCACTGTTCACTATTGTTTGCAACAACCAATCACTGATCACCGTTGTTTGTCCCGCCCTTGCACTTCTTTGTTCTTGGATTTAAACTCTCTTCTTGGTGTATTTTACAGTAAATAAATAACTATTTCCTTTGTGTCTTTTTTCCTGACTGCTCCATGATATCATCTAAACCTACTGTCTTTACTGTCTTTGAGAAAACACAGAAGTTAGCTAACAATATTTTAGTGTACAAAAAGATGGATTATTTAGGGAAGTACCACAGAGTTTTACTACACAGCGGCGACCTGAACTGGTGTCCAAAGTAATTCGAAAAATGATACGTGACACTTAGCAAAGCTGGTGACCAACAGGAGCAGTTACGCTAACGACATTATTTGTCTTTTGTGATTTGCTTTCTTTCCAATAAAACTGTAAGCCTGGGAAAATGTCCAATGCTCAGGACTGGACCTGCTAGATGCAAATTATAGTTACATGTCCAAAGGCACCAATTAGCCCACTAGCTCATTTTTTTCCATTTTCTTCATCGCTAATCATAAATTAATTCCCTCAGATACCATCATATTTATAAACACAGAAAATAACAGACTATCACCTACCACAGTGCTGTTGAGTTCTGAATTCTGACTGGTTGGAAATAATTAATTTTATGACAGTAGTGCAGCTGCAAATTATGGAAGGAGTCTCCAGTGTCAAATAAAGTTTTCCGACATCTTCAGGACAGAGGAGTTTACACTTCTTTGTGGTTTCTCTGTAAACTGACAAGATGCTTTTTATTTTTTTTTTTTTTTTTCTTTTGTCTTATTAACTTCAAGAGAGAGAAAGAAGAGAGGCTGGTGAGGAAACGACTACTTATAGCTGCTATAACGTAAGTGAGAACAGGAACTAAAGTGTTTCATGAGAATTAAATGTAACTATAAAAGGATAAAAAGTATGATGTGTTGGTAAATTGCTTTGGTATAAGAGGAATGAAACACTCAGAGACGTTTAGTTATAGTAAAAAGCGTCATCACACCACCTCGGTGTTGATTATTTTCCTATAACGGCATGACGCAGAGTGTTTTATTCCTTACTTAATGTAACATTCGCAATATTCTGATTCAACTAAAACGAAGGCGACGAGCGCTCAGCTCGATACAAAAGACTCTCAGAGAGAATGTTTATGCATTAATTCCTCACTCCTTAATTTAATCAGGAGCTTTTGCTGATTAGTTTACAGAAGCAGGTACGCGTGAAATGAACACAAAACCACGGGATAGAGAGGCACAGCGCTGCGGCAGAAAAGCGGCCCAGTGAGCGTCCCTGGAGGCCGTCTATTAAACAAATGTTGAGCTGATACGTATTGAGTGGAGGGATGTGGAGTGTTACAGCCTCCAACTGTAGATAAGTCACTATGAAAGCACTGCACAAGCATGACACTACAAACTGGAATGCAAGTGAGCCAGTCATTCCTGTAGAACTACTGTACATATCACTGACACACACACACACACAGCGGCGTCAGGAAACACCCACGCAGCATGTTTTGTAACACACACCACAAACAGGAAGTCAGTTTTTATGCACGATGATGGAGTACTTTGATAAAGGAAATTAAAGGACAGTTTCTGCTCACAAGGGCACACTAACACTATTCACCACACACACACACACACACACACACACAGCTGGATCTTTTGAAATGAAAGCATCATTTTCCATCAGACAGGTTTCCTCCCCTCATGAAACACTAATAAGTTCCCTGTCATCTCTATTAGAGGTGACATCATTTAATATAACCGTGAGTGTTTTTTGCATAAATGCATAAATTAGTGGCTTTCAATCGACAGCAGGATAATCTGATCAGACCCCACCTCCCGTCCTCGTCACACTCCTCCGTCTGCACCGCTTGTTGCGTGTTGCGTGACGCTCTTCCAGAGCGAGAGCTCCGGTTTGTTATTTTGTCTGTATTTGTTGATTTTTTTTATCTGCATTAATTACAAGTGGCATATTTTATTACGCATGTTTCATTTGTTTTGTTTTTGTCTTCATTTTCATTAGTTTTTTCTACAGGCAGCGTCAACGTAGAATATAGCAATACATGTTGGATAATAAAATAAAAAAAATTGGCCTAGGAACATCTTTACACCTGTACTATCAAACGACATGCATGAATATACATGAATATGCAAATGAGATCACTCCCACGACATCCTGCCATTCAAACCTGCTGCAAGCTTCAAATCACAGGTTTATATTACGTTCTAATATGTTATCGTTTCTATAGTAACACCTCCTTCACAGGGACTGGTACAGCAGACGCTAAAACATTTATGGAAGGAGTCTCCAGTGTCAGCGCCAGAGACAAAGCTGTTACTTTTCTGGCATCTTCAGGACAGAGGAGTTTATACTTTTTGTGCTTTTCTGCTAACATGACAAGCCGCTTTTTTAAAAAAAAATTTTGTCTTATGAACTTCAAGAGAGAGAAAAAGCCACGCTGAGGAAATGACTCAGCTGCTATAGCGTAAGTGGCTCTCCAATGCGCCACAATATTAAAAGTAACTATAAACAGATAAAAATCAATATCTAGAAATATTGAACTCGCTGGCAAATTGCTGTGGTATAAGAGGAATAAAACCTTTGGGGACATGCCGTCATAGGAAAATAATCAACTCCTGTTATGCACTAACAGTACCACTCAGTCACTGATTAATTTGCCATAAAAGCATGACACGCGGGGGTTTATCCGTTACATATGACGAATTAAGGAAGAAAATTTCTCTGTAACGTTGAACTTTTTTTAAAAACATCACTATTGCAGTAGGCATAAGACAAATTCTTACCATATGCCTGTGTGTTTGTGTGTGTTTGTGTGTATTATAAGGTGCAGCTCTCTCTGCTTTACTCTAGGCATCTGAGTTTCGACAATCAGGTCGTCTTTCCCTAGAGGATGTCTCTGCTGGACTGGGAACACACCGCACTACCTGAGACCCAGCAGAACAAAAGCAGCACAGTTTCTCCTCTCTCTCTCTCTCTCTCTCTCTCTCTCCCTCTTTCTCTCTCTCTCTCACCTTAGTTATATCACAATAAGCCAGCAAACCAATCCCCCTCAGGAGAGCTCTCTCTCTCTCTCTCTCTCTCTCTCTCTCTCTCTCTCTAAACAGTCTTTTCTTGGGAGAGTCAGCATGAGCATCACAAAATGCAGTACGAGTAAACGCCGCAGTGAGGAAGGAACATCCTCCCATCCTCCCATCCTGACTGTCCCAGCTCACCAGCGGCTTTTTATTTACCCACAATCCTCCATGGGTTCTGATTTCTCATTAAGCTACCGACGATAACGATCATCTTTTGAATACGGCAATAAACGAACGAGAAATGATTTGATGAGTCACGGTATCCAAATGAGAGAACTCAATAATACAGTACGCTTATCTTTTATTAAGTAAGGAAGAAACCACTCTGTGTGTGGTGCTGTTATAGGAAAATAATCAACGGCAGGGTGATGTGATGAGGCAGAGTTACTGATGCCACACTGAAGTTGATTACTTTTCCTATAACAGCACATCCAGCAAGAGCTGTTACTATAGAAACGATAACGTATATAAGTGCATTAATATAAACCTGTGATTTGCAGCTGCGCTACTGTCAGAGCTGCTGTTATAGAAAATTAATCAACTCCTCCTGACCCCCGGAGGAAGAGAGAGATGGATGGATAGAGAAAGAGAGAATTTTCTACTCATATGCTCTATTGTGGAATTCCCATTCTGCCATCGTTAGAAATGTTGTGAATTAATCAGCCATCACACCAGGCTTTTGTCCCATTATTTTGTTCACAGTGATGGGAACAGAGCAATTCAGCAAACAGCTAATGTAAGCTATCCAGCTAATTTTATTGTAACTGTGAGCAACATGTGGCATTAAGATTACAGCAAATGGTAAACGTCAAGTACGAGACTTGTTTTATAATCAACAGCTCCCTTATTGTGTCATTTTGTTGTTGTTGTTGTTGTTGTTTTTTCAGAAAGAAAAGATCACATCTCACCCCAAGGATCCCGAACATGAGGGGGTAAAACAAGAAACCCAAGCTCAGGTAAATAATACAGGAAATGAAATGAAATCCATCTCTGAAAACCTTTAAAGGTTCCATATAGAGCAGCGCGTCTCCAAGTTCAACTCCTGTGCTAAGAAGCTAGTGAATCTTTAGCAAAAGCCTTTAACCTTTAATACTTAACTGCTCAACTCACTTTGCATAAAAGTGTATGCCAAAGGAATAACACTCTTCAGAGCATGCTGTTATCGGAAAATAATCAACAACAGGGTGGGGTGATGAAGAGGAGTTTCTGTTATCACCACAATATTGATTGTTTTCCAAGAAGCGTTTTATTCCTCTTATACTACATCAAAGAACGACACATTGTACTTTTATCTGTTTATAGTTACATTTAACATTGTTAAACATCGTTATCATGTTATAGCATAATGTGCTATAATGCTATAAACAGTCGTTCCTCACCATCATTGCTTTTTTATTTCTCTTGAAGTTAAGGACAACAAAAAAAACGTAGCATGTTACCTCGAAGAAGCGTAAACTCCTCTGTCCTGAAGATGTCAGAAAAGTTACAGCTTTACCTCTGACTGTTACAAAGCACTGACACTGGAGACTCCTTCCATAAATGTTAAATAAACATTCATTCTCCTTACAAAAAACTTCACCACGTCAGCAATTCTTATAATCGGTTTATTATTAGTGGAGCGTTCGCCGTACAAGCCCCTGTGAATGAGCTGTTACTATAGAAACATTAAGGTATCAGAATGAGCTTGTTAATATAAACCTGCACTATTGTCAGAGCTGCTGTTCTAGAAAATTAATCAACACCTTCTGACTAATCAGCTTCACATCCCTTCGTGTTCGTGTGTAGTATGTGTTATAGGATGAGGATTTGGGCGTGTGTCGTCTGGCCCTTTGCCCGGTGAAGGAAGTTGGAGCCAAGGTGACATTCAGCAGATGGCAGCTTCAGTGTGGTGTGTGTGTGCGCGCACACACACACACACACACACACACACACACACACACACACACACACACACACAAACACACACAGTGGGCGATGGCAACCACAAGGGGATGAAGAGAGGGACGGTGACACTCATCTGTGTATCAGTCTCTGTTTTTAATTTTGTGAGGTGATCGATGATTGACACATTTCAGAAAATAGGAACAATGAATAGATGTTTGCAAAAGAGCTCTGCCATTGTAATGTTTTTCTGTGTCTCTCTCTTACACACACACACACACACACACACACACACACACACAAACACAAACCTGTCAACTAGCCTCTATGTGGTCTGGTTGCTGAGTAAACCTGAGTAATGAACATCTGTTGTCGTTAATGGATGACAGCAAGGTGAAAGAGATCAGATCCTGTCCTATCTCTCATCTCTCATCTCTCATCTCTCTCTCTCTCTCTCTCTCTCTCTCTCCTGTTGGGTATTAATAAATGAGAAATGAGCGAGTGTCAATTTATTGCGTAACACACACCTCACTTATGACACCGTGGTAAATAAACACGAGGGAACTTTCAGACCGTATCACTGAATCCGATGTAGTAAAAAATTCATGCATAAAGGAATCAATCAGTAAAAAAAAAAAAAAAGTGTTTCAAACTCATGCCAATAATCATCGATCATCTCAGACATGCCTGTATTTTAATATTTTCTTCTTTAGTTCGGCACTGAAGCGTCGAGACTCACTCTGAGCTATTTCCATAAAAACATAAAGAAATTTTCATACACTTGCTTGTATGAAAATCAATTAGTTGTGTAATTTTATTATTTTGAAAAAGCAGCTGTGCAGCAAGAGACTGTATTTACGCATTTAACTTTTTAATCATCAACATACACCACAACACTGTCGAATTCTGACAGTACACATTATTGTATACATTATCGTTTCTGTAGTATGTCATGAAATGATCGCTTCTTGTTATTATTTTAGCCCCGCCTACAATTCTACCATCAGAAGCAGCAAAAAAGTCTATTCCAACCAATTGGTCTGAATGATTCCTCAGAAGACCGAGAAACATAGTATATTTCACTTGCTTAACTTTCAGGAATGTCAAATTTTCTTTTATTGATTTTCTTTTATGGATATTTTGGAGTCAATTTTGTGAGCTGAGCCAGTTGTTCTGATTCAGTGAAGTAAATGGTCTCTGTTTCTTTTCTCAGAGTCGAAATTCTTGTTGTGGTAATCACACACACACATTACAGACACACACACACACACACACACACACACACACACACAGAGAGAGAGATTTGTCAGAGAATACACGTGAGTATTTCTATTAAGAGAAACGAAAAGGAACGAATGAATTAGATGGCCTTCGTATTTGCGCAGGAGTAGACGCTGATGGAAAACATCTTCACCTGGACCTCCAACCTCTTCAAAATGAAAAAGTGAAATTTAGAGAATTGTAATCCCGCTCGCATTTTGAGTAGCGTCAGCTGCAGAGTGTTTCACTCTGGATGTGGGATTGATGATGTCGGACAGCTCTTCATGATGAGATTTGGAGAAGGGTAGAGTAGAGCCAAAAAGACTGGAGATCTTATTCTTATTTCTGGCATGTCTCTCGGATCAATCTCTCTTTCTTTCTCTCTTTGAAGTGATGGAGTGCGAGCTAGAGAGCCATACAGGCTCCTGAGAGAGAGAGAGAAGGATGTGCCGAGGGAACAGATAGAGAAAGATGAAAGGAAAGAGCGAGAAGAAGGAAAAAGACGAGGTGAGGGCTTCAGCATGATTTCTGCTGCCGAGTTTCAGTAGCTGAGGTTGAAAGATGGAGAGGCGACAGAACCGAGGTCAGACAGTCGTGTGACAAGCGAGGAGGTTTCCGGGTTAAACCTGTCTGTCCTGAATAACTGGAGAGAGCTGACTTACTGTATTTACTCTGTGTGTGTGTGTGTGTGTGTGTGTGTTTGTGTGTGTTTGTGTGTGTGTGCATACTGTATGTGCACAAGTATGGAGAATTCTTTAGTTTAGGATCAGACTTATTCATCAGTGGCTCATAACCACAGACTTTGCTGTTGCAAAATGACATATATAATGGCATAGCCTCAAACAAAATGAAGTTGAACCTCTATCATGTTTGACTTGTGCTGTAGGCTACTACCTAGTGAACTTTGTTCAATTGTCTTTGATACAGCAGGTGTGTTTTCCCAAAGGGTTAATATCATTAACCAGGGTTGCCCGGTTTCAGCTAATTTGAACCCAAATCCTTCTCAAAAACCACAAAAAAAAAAAAACCCTGAAACTAGCCCAAAAAATTCAGGCATCGGAAAAACAGAGAAATTTGGGGCAGAGTGATTCTTGCCCCAATGGGTGTCTAATAGCACTTGTTGCAGTTCCCATTTTTGACCACTAGGTGTAATGATGACTCTGTGGAGCTGCAACATGTAGAAAACGAGCAAATGAACGGAACATCATCTTATATCTATCTGTCAAATAGTGACAGACAAAATCTTTTAAATTGGACAAATCCAAACAAGTGGCTTGAATGATTCCTCAGACTACTGAGGAATGTGGTATATTTAACTTGCTTAACTTTCAAGAATGCAAACGTTTGTTTTTTTATTGATGCATTTTCTGCTTTAACCCTTTAAAATGGTTTTAGGATGCCTCTGATCATAAAAAATGATTATTTCTCTGGATATTTCGGAGTGGATTTTGGGAAAACATTGTGCAAGCTCAAAGAGCCGAGTCTTCTTCGTGAGCCGAGTCGATTGTTCCGATTCGCTAAAACGATTCCTTGCTGTTTTCTGTTTCTTTCCTCGGGACAAATACAAAAGGTGGCTAGATTTTTATTTTGCTGAATTTTCTGATTTTTTTTTTTTAAATAACACAATCCACTTTCACACCTCTGTACAAACAGCTAACACAGAAACAAATACACAAATAAATCCATAAAGGAATTATTCAGCCCTTTTCTTCCAGTATAGTTTAGTTTCTCACAGAAGAATAAATAATCACATTTATGACATTTCTGAAATATTCAGATATTAGAGTAACTACACAGAACCCAACTGAAGAAAACTATTTATGTGTCTAGTTTAATTTAACATTAATTAAAAACTAAATAAAGGTCATCAAACTCTAATGTGTGTGCATTATAATGGCCTTTTTGTGTTAAATAAATAATGTAGTATAATTTTCAATGCATTATTTTAATAGAAGGTTACAAAACTGTTTAAGCGAGCACAAGCTGGTAAAAAAAAACTCCTGGGACATTAAATTTTAACAACTTGAAACTTATTTTCAAGAAAAGCTCAGGTAAAGAATATGTTCTCAGAAACCATACTGAAGTCACATATTTGCAGCTCTGCGGTGTGTGTGTGTGCGTGTGTGAGTGTATTCTGCATTTGGGTGGTTTAAGTGTTATCACAGACCAGAAGCCTATACTTATGCAATGACTCATTTCACCTCACAGAGTGCAGAGAGCATTACACACACTGAGAAGCACTGATCCAGTCTCTTCTTACACACACACACACACACAGACCAGCAAGGTTCTTCACACACATCTCACAGCAGTCAGTATCTTCAAGTGCCTTGGGTAGAATTGAGTCCAGATTTCTAGTGTCTCGGTGTGATAACTCATGATGAGGCAATAGAAAGTAACACGGTGTGTGTGTGTGTGTGTGTGTGTGTGTGTGTGTGTGTGTGTGTGTGCAGTGTATGGGAACCACCCTGAAACTTGCTATTCCTCATTATCCTCACCGCGCAAACGTTTCAGTAGTTAATCCTGAGCTTAACCCCGACCTCAACCCCGTCATCGCTCCACCAATCACGTTTAATTTAGTCACGTTTAGTCTAAAATCAGGTGCGTGGAGTGAAAAGATAATCTAACACTCGAATTTATTCTATATTTTTACGAACCACGAGACCAAACAGATTCTTGCACATTAACCTTACGCAATAATTCAGCCATGAATTTGTTTGTGTTTGTGAAAGTGCAGTTCCTTCGCTAATTTAAACCAGGAAATGATTTCATTATAAACCACAGTAATGGGTTGCAGTTATTTTGTGCATGTGTATAAATGACAATAAAAATCTAATCAACTTCATCTGAACAAAAAAAAAATAATTACCAAACCGTGTTCGTTGTGTTCTTTGTACTTCCTGGTCTTTGTTTATTTAGTAATGTGATATACAAAGGTTCTCTTAACTGACATTATTTAACACATTAGTCACAAACATTATAAAGCATTAAAACACCATCAGTATCACGAATACGAAGTAATTAACACCTGTATCAATTGATGATAATTAATTTCTTAAATAATAATCCAAATAAGTGAAATAATCACCACCTGCATTAGTCATTGTTCATATAATCATTTAATCACTGAGTAAAATTAAACACAATGATTAACACCTGAATGAGCACGTTCAGGAAGTTATCAACATTTACGAAGATGCTATTATTTAACTTTCGATCATTTATCATCATGGATTTTTAGTCGTGGGTTAAATTAGCAGTTAATACTTGAGAAAAACAAATGTTAATTAATACACTTCTAAACTTACTGTGTTGCTTTAACATAACTGATGGATTATTAATGTTTTGATACCACATTACTGTTAAATTCTGGACTCTGATTGGTCAGAAGGTGTTGATTAGTTTTCTATAACAGCGGCTCTGACAGTAGCGCAGGTTTATATTAATGTGCTCGTTCTGATACGCTATCGTTTCTATAGCAACAGCTCATTCACAGGGAGTTAAATTGTACGGCGGTGCAGCGTACACGCGACGTAAACCGATTTTAAAGAACAGATTTAAATAAATCGTTGATACGGTGAAGTTTTCTGTAAGGAGAATAAATGTTTATGTTGCATTTATGGAAGGAGTCTCCAGTGTCAGCGCTTTGTAACAGTCAGAGGAAAAGCTTGAACTTTAAGTTTCCAGACATCTTCAGGTTAGAGGAGTTTACGCTCCTTCGCGGTTTCTCGGTAACGTGACAAGCTGCGATTTTTTTCTCATTAACTTCAAGAGAGAGAAAAAAGCGAGGCTGGCGTTTATAGCTGCCATAACGGAAGCAAGAACTTGTTTCACGAACATTAAATGTAACTATAAACAGACAAAAAGTATGATGTGCCTTAATAAATAAAAACATAGTTGTTTATGAATTGCTGTGGTGTAAGAGGAATAAAACACTTCAGGACGTGCTGTTGTATAAGGGTAGTAACAGTAACTCTGCGTTATCAGACCACAACGTCGTTGATTATTTTACTGTAACAGAACAACGCTGAGTGTCTTCTTACCTACTCATTCTGATCAGTCTGTTGATATTTTTGTATTTGTACAATTAACATTTATTTGTACTTTGTAAAAAGTGAATAAAATTCTTTTTAAAAATGTAGAATGTAATGTAGAACATCAGTAAATGCTTCACTGTTAATACGCAGCGCTCTTGATATAAACGTTGACAGTTTTACGCTAGACATTTTATCATCACTGTGCTTTAAAATGTTCTCTAACTCTCATGAACCAATCAGCATCACTTCTAAGTATATTCTGACTTTTATTTTAGGATAAAATGACGATTATGACGGAAAGTCATTTGTCATTTCATTATTAATCATAGACACTGAACAGGAAATGAAGTAAGGAGAAATTCTGAACCAAAGCAAGCTCTTACACCTTTCAGTCTCGCTCTGTATATTGGGGTGCAGGTTATGTTAGTGCCAAAAGCCTGCAGGGTAATCACACACACACACACACACCAACACACACACACACACATACACATACACACACACCTACCTCTAAATAAAGTAATCACCCTTCTGTTCCTCCAGCTTGATGTGTGTGACGCATGTGAGCATCGTGTTTGCACATAAATCACCCTGTGTAAGCGGTGTGAAACAGACTATACACTTCAGGCTGTGTGTGTGTATATATGTGTGTGTGTGTGTGTGTGTGTGTGTGTGTGTGACAGAAAGATTATATAAGGACTAGTTGTATGATTCATCACTGCTCCTTTAAGCACGCATATTGTTGTGTTTTTGTGCTTCTTTATTGTAAAACCTGCACGCTGTTTCCTGCTTGTGTGTTTCTGAAGCCTAATAGAGACGAGGAGCTGTGACCATAAAGAGGAAACGTGAAGAGTAGAGGAAACGTTTGGCGGTGATGCTGATTGGACTTTGTGTGTGTGTGTGTGTGTGTGTGTGTGTGTGTGTGTGTGTGTGTGTGTGTGTGTGTGTGTGTGATGAATTGTAGAGACGGCGTGATACGACTTTTTCTTTCCACGATACTGATACTAAAACCCCGAGTACCAGCTGATACCGTTACTCATCTTTATTCATCTATTTATTTATCATCTATTTATTTATCATCTATTTATTCATTCATACTCATCTCATTCTTTAAAAACCTAGTAAGCTTTAAAGTGACATCTTAACAAGCACTGCACAGTCAAACCCCTTCACTCAACAATCACTGATGCTGTAAATATAATAAATATAACAAAGTATAAAGTATAAATATAATCAAATCAATCATAACAAAAGAAAAACACTCTAGTCTCTTTATATGTAAATATTCCAAGTTTCAAAAATAAATTCATTTCCCAGATCTAATTCCAGTCTTTGCGGTTTGTTACAGGATCTGATATCTGATACGTTTTCTCTGATATCCAATCAACCGGTTTTTGCCGGTATCACTCAGACACTGATACTGGCTCAGTGCGATCTCTAGATCATGTGCTCATTACAGCTGCTTCAAGAATGGCCTTATAACTTTGGGAACACCTACACTTTCTCCATGGGCGTGGCTACTGGCCACCACTCTGGCCACCCCAGTAAGACATCATCATCATCATCATCATCATCATTACTATTAACACTACAGATATTACTAACATCATACAGTGTGAAACTGTCAGATCTCGCTGTCATTGCCTAGTTTGAATTATAACAAAGCGCCCACTACAGCATCACTGGGAACTTTCATCATCGTCCAATGACGAAGATCGTCAACGCTAACACAAACACTGACTATTCTCTGAAACTCCGGACCACAACACACTGGTGACATCACGTAAACCTTCCTAAATTTTACAATTATACTCATTATTTGGAGACATAACATTGGATTTCTTCAGTTTGTTATTAGCCACGGCTGTTGAATTCGTAATGCTGGTGAACTACACAAGCTGCAGCCTGTTAGCTATTTCCGTAGTTTGCTAGACAGCAAAGAAATGTTGCTTAGCTGTGCGTCTTTGATTTCCGACAGGGATCCAGCTCAGCCCATACACCGATAGGTGGCTCCACATGATGTCATTTTCTTTCGATGTGGGTTATGCTGTATGATGCAACTCCGAGTTACTCCGAGTTCAGCAAGTGACATCAAAACAAAATGGCTGCTCACAGCATGAACAGTAAACACAGCAGCACTTCTTCCCTTCAAATGAGTTATACTGTATATACTGTAAGTATTAGCTTTAGATCAATCAACATACAGACATATTCACTTAACTCTATAACACTGTCTCTACAGTTCACTGTCTCGAGTAGGAAAATACACATCACTCATCACAGTTAGCTGCTAGCTTGTTGCTAACAACAGAAGAGCATGGAGGCGTCCATGTTTTTTCCCCCGCTTTTGTAGCCTGAATACACAGAGATCTAAATTAGTGCAGTTCGGACATGTTTATATATATATATATATATATATATATATATATATATATATATATATATATATATATATTAGAAAAATATAAGATGTAAATCATCTCCGAATTACTTCAGAGCATCACTTTAACCTATTTGTCGTATATCTAGTTAATACTAACTTCTACATAAAATTTAAAAAACTAAAACATTTGAAAGAAAAAACTTTTTTATACCAGACTCCACTGAATGATTTATAAGAGCTTTTTGTTGTTTATGTTAATTTTTTTTCTTTTTTATTTCAGTTATGTTTTATTTAAGTGA
Source organism: Pangasius djambal (assembly GCA_022985145.1). Lineage (NCBI taxonomy): Eukaryota > Metazoa > Chordata > Actinopteri > Siluriformes > Pangasiidae > Pangasius > Pangasius djambal. Next base: position 22,549,701 of record CM040991.1, read on the forward strand.
TATTTTGTTTAATATAAACAAACAAATATCCCTTTAATATGTTATATTTACAGAAATTCAACATTTATACCTACTGCAATTTTAAATATTTAAAAAAAATCTAAAGAAACTGGATATGCTTATAAGTAATTTATGCATGAATGGGTTAATGGATTGGTGCGGGCCAATTTTTATACTAAAACACACCCACCCACACACACACACACACACACACACATCAAAGCTCTGCATGCTGCAGTCTGTATTTACTTTTGTGAAGGTTTCTTGGAGTTCAGTGCATCTTTATTGACTTGTTCCTCGCTCTGTATTGGAACATGATCTTTATCATAGTGTGTTTCTTTTCCTCTCTCTCTCTCTCTCTCTCTCACACACACACACACACACACACACACACAAACACACGCACACACATTCTCAGCTCCATTAAGAAGACCTCGCTGCGGGAAAAGATGAAATGAACTTCCATCAATCTGCTGCTCAGGGCGGAGAGAAGCAGTGTGTGCTGAGCAGCGAGTGTGTGTGCACCATATTAAGCATTCAAAATCTCCCAGACTCATTAAAATTCCCAGCAGATTGGATTATCCTCACTAACATTCCCTGAGACCGGCCCGATCTCCTCCGTTATCCACAGGATCTCTCCTGAGTCTGAAGGTTAGACAGCGTCTCCGGCTGCGCGCTATGATCCAATAACGGCCTGAGAGACGGTCGAGCTCCATACGAAACATTTACTCACCTCTCAGTCCCTGATTTATTCAAATCCCAAATAAAGAGGTCTCTCCGTGTTCATAATCGGATATGCGTGCTCAAGAAGTCTCTAGAGGTCGCCAGATGAGGTCATCGAATCATTTGCGTATTCATTGGTAATTTCAAAATGTGTTTTTCTGAAGACACTCACAATAAAATATAGAGTTTTATCAGAATAGAAAATAATATTTATTTCTATACAAAGAAGTCATATTTGGTCGTTGGGAACAATAGTGATCAGTGATTGGACATTGGGAACAATAGGGATCAGTGATTGGACGTTGGGAACAATAGTGATCAGTGATTGGACATTGGGAACAATAGTGATCAGTGATTGGTCGTTGGGAACAATAGTGATCAGTGATTGGACATTGGGAACAATAGTGATCAGTGATTGGACATTGGGAACAATAGGGATCAGTGATTGGACATTGGGAATAATAGGGATCAGTGATTGGTTGTTGAGAACAATAGTGATCAGTGATTGGACATTGGGAACAATAGGGATCAGTGATTGGACATTGGGAACAATAGTGATCAGTGATTG
>CM040991.1:22551091-22640902 GCA_022985145.1 Pangasius djambal
TTGGGAACAATAGTGATCAGTGATTGGTCGTTGGGAACAATAGTGATCAGTGATTGGACATTGGGAACAATAGTGATCAGTGATTGGACATTGGGAACAATAGTGATCAGTGATTGGTCGTTGGGAACAATAGTGATCAGTGATTGGACATTGGGAACAATAGTGATCAGTGATTGGTCGTTGGGAACAATAGTGATCAGTGATTGGTCGTTGGGAACAATAGTGATCAGTGATTGGACATTGGGAATAATAGTGATCAGTGATTGGTTGTTGGCTTTCCACATGTGGTGAGTCGAGTGAACCTGCTCTCTCAGCGGAGCTGGAGAACCGTTTCAAGTGCAGGACAGAAATGAACGTCTTTTTGAAACGTCTAGGATCTTTTTAAAAAAACAAAGTCACCAAATCTAGCAACGTAATCGGCAACACTGGTGAGACGTGCCATAGGTGATTAACAAAAAATAATTGTGCTAAAGGATGTCACGAGGAATGTAGGCAGTAGAAACGATATTAAAATGATGTTTTTGTGAGCTCAGATCTAAGAGAGACTCTCTGAGGAGTAAAAGTGAAACTTGGCACATCGTAATGCTGATTAAAGGCGAGGAGACGCATCAAAAACTGTTCAAAATACCAAATGTGTGCAAAAATAAAGAAGTGTAGTCATGAGTGTGTGTGTTGTTAATAAGCTAAACTCAGTGACGGTGTTTTCTATGGAAGTACATTCCAGACATAATAGACGCATAAATTGAGACACAATTCAAATGCAAATGCAGATCGCGTATTACCGTTTGCATTTTCGTTTACACGGACGCACAATGTCTGCCAAATTTCAAACGGAAAATCAAAGTCCACTTGCAACTGCATTTCCCGTGTCTTATGAGTTATGACCCTGTCCTATTGAAATAGCAAGAGCAATCACACCGTTTGCTATTTCACTTCCTCGGCGTTGCGTATGAAGCCAAAACTCAAACGCAATCGCGATTCCCTTTGCATTTGCATTTCCGATGCCTTGCACAGAAACCTTTTATTCTGAAGCGACGTCAATCACAGTCAACAACCAAGAAGAAGGAAAAACGTGCCGAACAAATGATTGTGCCGATGCTTGGATAAAAGTTCAAGGCTTTACAGAAGTCCATAGTCTTTTTTTGGCCTTGGTGATCCTTACGCCCTCCAATGCTTCACGATACTGATAAAGCTCTTAAAGTCACATCAGAACATTTTAGTACAAATGCAGAAGAGTTTAGTACAAATACAGTCAAAGAAGAGATGAGGAATACTCTGGTCATTCAAATGACAAAACACACACACATGTCAAATCAATATCTTTCTTAAATCTTTTATGACCTGGTTTACTGCATAAATACAGTGAATCATTTTAAATGAAACCTCTTCAATCTTATTGGTGACAATATCTCCTAGAAACCATGACCTCCCACCGAACATCCTGAAAACTTTTACTCCAAAGCTTTTACTCCAAACGACTGACACGTCTGTCTAAGGAAACGATTGTTGCATTTATTTTTAATAATACTTGTACCATCTAACTTTAAATTGAAGTCAAGAGTCATATTCAACTCAACACAATCTGCGACACGGAGCAACTGAAGGAGTCCAGAAGGTACAGCATCAAAGACAACTGCATATTCCTTAGCAGATATTGGAAGTGTGTATCTATCTGAAACTTCTTTATATGAAAGTAGATAACCGTTAGGGTGTAATAACTTCTCACCAATAAAATACTATTTCCAAACTATATTCAAAAAAAGAGTTTTATTTTAAATTTTTTAGAAACTTTATTATTCCAAATCACACACCTACATCAGCACAATCATCTGTTCTGCATGTTTTCCTTCTTGGTCGTCGACTGTTGTACATTCGTGCGAACGAGAATGCAAAAGGTAATACGCAATCTGCATTTTGATATGAATTATGTCACAATTTACGCGTCCACAAATTTAAAAAAATGCGATTGCAAATACAATTTGCGACTACTTTTGAAATTTGTCCAGAAAATACTTTTCTGAGGGTTAAACGGGTGAATTGTTAGGAATTATTTTGAGATCATTTGTCATCTCATGTGGTTTTTGTATATGTAAAAAAAAAAAAACCAGTATAAAATTGATATCCTGATATCAGTGAGCTTTGAATAAATCTTTGAATTTAGACCTGCATCTTTTGCGCGATGCTAAACTGGTAGCTATAAGATTATAACATTAGCCTTGTAGCTAACCTGGGGTAAAGGGGGACACTGAAGACATTTCATTATTCTGGGGCTGCTGCTTTAAGGGAAAGCAGGTGAGAGAAGTGAGAGGTGAAAAGAGGGAGGGAGTAAAAGAAGAAGAGAGAGAGAGGGAGAGAGAGAGAGAGAGAAGGAGAGTATATGGAGGTGTGAGATGTGTCATGTGATCGTCAGACTTGAATTAAGCTCCATTCACACCTGGGAGTGATGATTACATCAGCTGCAGATAGATAGAGAAAGAGAGAGAGAGAGCTAGCATGAGAGTCTATCTATCTATCTATCTATCTATCTATCTATCTATCTATCTATCTATCTAACTATCTATCTGCCTGTGTTTCCCTGTCCTTTGCTTTATCTATCCATCTCTTCCCTTGCACCTCTGTCTCATTATCTTTATCCCTCAACTTCCCCTGTCCTTCTCTTCATCCTTCTGTCTTTCCATCCTTCTCTCCATCCTTCTCTATCTCTCCATTTCTTCCCCTGTCCCTCTCTCTTAATCTTGCTGTCTTTTTCTGTGTCCCTTTCCTCTTCTTTTATATATTTTTTTATCTTTCTCCAACCCACCCTTTCCCTCTCTCCCTGTCCTTCTCTCTATCTTTTCATCTCTCTCTCAAACACTTTCTCTTCTAGGTACCTCTATCACTCTTACTCTTCCATCACTATCCTTCTATTTCTCTCCATCTTAATTTATCCTTCTGTCTATCTCCCTATCTCTCCTTCCTTGTCTTTCTATCTCTCCATCTTTCTCTCCCTGTCCTATTGCCCTATCTCTCACTTTATCCCCATCTCTCACTCTCCCTATATTTGTCTCTCACCTTTCCCCTTCTCTCTGTCCTTCTCTCTATTTTCCATCTCTCTCTTTCTCCTTGTCTTTCTTTCTCTCTCCATCTCTCTCCCTGTCCTTCTTTCTATCTGTTCATCTTTCCCTCCCTGTCTTCCTCTTTTTTTATTCTATTCTTTTCTGCCCGTCACTCTGCCAGTCCTTCTCTTTACCTTTTGTTCTCTCTCTCTCTCTCTCTCTCTCTCTCTCTCTCTCTCTCTCTCTCTCTCACCTGCCCTCCCCCTGTTTTCCTCCATTTGCTGACAGTCCTACAGTGTGACCCGCTGTCCTTTAGGAGAAAACACAGCGATGCTGAGTGAGGCAGGTGAGCAGACGATGAAAAGAGAGAATGAGAGAGAGAGAAAGGAAAAAGAGAGAGAGAGAGAGCATGCACTGGCATGATTGACAGAAACCGAGAGGGAAGAGGAGAGAGAGAAAAAGGGAGGAAGAATAAAAGTGTGATGTACTGTGCGTGCGTGCGTGTGTGTGCGTGCGTGCGTGTGTGTGTGTGTGTGCGTGTGTGTGTGTGTGTGTTGGTGATTGAACAGCCAAAAACATTCTGATTAAACACACACACACACACACACACTCGCACACACACACACACACACACAGGAGACGTGCAGAGAGAGACAGCACCTGGCACAGCATGGCACTCCTAATGAGAGAGGACAGAGGAAGGAGACAGACAGAGACACACACACACACACACACACACACACACACAACCATGTGTCTGTCTATCATCTATCTATTAATCTGTCTGTGTTCATCTATCTATCCAACTATCTATCTATCTATCTATCTATCTATCTATCTATCTATCTATCTATCTGATTAATACACAGCAGTTTTATGTTAGTAGCAACACTGTATGAATATAGTCCTTCTCTCTCTCTCTCTCTCTCTCTCTCTCTCTCTACACACACACACACACACACACACACACACACACTAATTATCTGAGCATGTCTCAGTGCATCACGTCCCACCTTCACTCTGACACACACTCCAGATAATTTGTCATGTCTTTTTCTTTCTCTCTATTCCCCCAGCTTCTCTTTTTATCTTCCATCATTCTGATGGGAATTTTTATTTATTTCATCCTCTAATGTTCTCACACAGCAGGGCTGACTCAGCGCGCCGCGAAACACCTCATGAGAAAAGCTAACATGACCAACACGGCTACGGCCAGAACCTTAAAGCTCCCCAGAACGTCTCCTTTAAAATCATTACAAATATCTATAGAATTCTATAGAACTAAAAAAAAAATGATTCAGGTGATTCAATGTTTTTTTTTCCCACCTCGAACCTCATTAAATATGCGCAGGAGCTATGAATATACATGAGGTTGCATGATGATCCCTGACTATAGGCTGTTAGGAGAGGTGGAGGAGGAGGAGGAGGAGGAGGAGGAGGAGGAGATGGGTGGATGCTCTGCTCAATAACATTTATACAAGAACAGAAAAACTCAATTACATTATCTTTCCATCCGTCTATCCATCCATCCGTCTATCTATCTGTCCGTCTGTCTGTCTTTCTGTCTCTCTCTGTCCATCTGTTCCTTCCTATTTATCTATCTATCCATCTATCAATCTGTCTATCCATACATCGATGTCTATCCATCTGTCTGTCTTCCCACCAATCTATCTATCTTTCCATCTGTTTGTTCATCCATCTATCAGTCGATCTGTCTGTACATCTTTACATACTTGTCTATCTATCCATATATCTATCTGTCTATCTCTGTCCTTCTGTCTTCCTGTCTGTTTCTCTCTGTCAATCTGTCCCTATCAATCTTTCCATCCTTTTCTATCTATCTATCTATCTATCTATCTATCTATTTATCTATCTATCTATCTATCTATCTATCTAGGACATGGGGGGTGTTCCCAAATTTGCATATTCATCAATATTCAAATCTATCTGTTACTATGAATTTTATAAGAACCTGAGATTGCAATAAGAGAATGGAGAGAACATAAAGACTTAAGAAATTTAAAAATTTCAATAAAAATATCATACAATTTTGAAATTATAAAGCTAAAATCAGCTGTTAGGAAATTTAAAATAATCTAAAATTAAATACTGTACACATCCAAAACATACAGTTATCGTAAAGAGGAATACTTTCTCCAGCTGAAATAAAAAGCACAGAGGAAGCGCAGACGTTCTTCACTCTATTCACACGCAGAAGCTTTAATTCAGGCAGGGGGCGGAAATCGAAGGCGGTGATGACAGACGAGCGTATTGATTGGCTGAGCCATTTGGAGGTCACGTTCCAATCTGGTAGAAAAAAGGGTCCAGTTTAAAAAAAGAGAGAAAAAGAAAGAAAAAGATGTCCACCAGCACCGTTTACTTTGATGCTGCTTACAGAGGATCAAATTTTTAATCCAGTAAATAAGTTACATGAAACCTGGAGCTGACAAATAAGATCTGAATATAGATTTTATAGACTTGACTTATATACACGTCAGATTAAATAAAACTGCTTTTTATTTCTGTGGTGCATTTAATAAATTTGTATTTTTATCAAGGGTTTACTTTGTTTTGAACTTGCTAGGGATAAAACTTCCTTTTAAAAACATACAACTCAAAATTACGGGTTATAGATTTGTGATTTAAAAAAAAAATCAAATCTCAAAAATACAGATTTTATGTAAAGTAGGCCAAAGCTGAAGCATCTGGGATTCTCATAGTAAAAAGTAGATACTTTCAGAGCAGTCAAACAAAACTTTTATTGAGTTTTTTTTTTTTTTTAACAGAAATGTTAAACACTCGATGCTCAACGTAACTACTTAAGTAGTGTTCTAGTTACTAGCTAATATAATATTTTAAAAAGTGTTTCAGGTCCATTATGCTCTGGGTTCATGTCGTGTTTCTTCTGAATACCAAACACTAATCACATGACTACCACGACCGTCACTGATTGGCTGCATGAATCTACGGTCTGTAGAGAAAGAAATCGGCTCCAGCGCTGCGTATCGCTACTTCGCGCCATTCTGTGTGTTTTATTACGACCTGATGGTGGCGCTGTTGCTCTCGCTTCCATAAAAATCCGAAATTTGCTAAAAGCAAATCATCGAAGTCACCAGAAAAATCATTTGCAGCAGGTTTAAGCAAAACGAGTGCAGTGATGTCCAGGAGCTACGTGTCCTCTTGAGGTCAAAATGTGTGTGTGTGTGTGTGTGTGTGTGTGTGTAGGTAGATCAAGGTCCCTCTGATCTTCAAAGAAGTCTCCATACTGACACAATGATCACAGCAGACACGCCCCCTCGCTGTTCTACATCCATCTCACACTAACAATCTGTTCATGGAGTCAGATCTTTCGACTCACTGAGCCAAATCATTCGACTCACTGAGTCAGATCATTTGACTCACTTAGTCAGATCATTTGACTCATGGAGTCAGATCATTTGACTCACTTAGTCAGATCATTTGACTCATGGAGTCAGATCATTTGACTCACTGAGTCAGATCATTTGACTCACTTAGTCAGATCATTTGACTCACTTAGTCAGATCATTTGACTCATGGAGTCAGATCATTTGACTCACTGAGTCAGATCATTTGACTCACTTAGTCAGATCATTTGACTCACTTAGTCAGATCATTTGACTCATGGAGTCAGATCATTTGACTCACTTAGTCAGATCATTTGACTCACTTAGTCAGATCATTTGACTCACTTAGTCAGATCATTTGACTCACAGAGTCAGATCATTTGACTCACCTGACCAATAAGAGTCGACTCTTTCTATCAGTCATTTAAACTGTTTAATTAAATCTGATCAACATATTACACATCGAATAAAATAAAACATTTATTTATTTATCTATTTATTTATTTATTTATTGCACACGCTACAACAGGAAATTAATTAATTTTTCCATAAAATTATTTTTTAAACAGTAAATATTGACTTATTTTTAATCTCTTCTACTTGTTTCAATTATGAAAACATTCAAAGGAGAAAGGTTTTTTTGTAATATTTTGTATATAACATTTTACAATTTTTTTTTGTAATATTTATCATTTTTAAGCCAAAAACTGTTTTGAACATCTCGTTTACATCTCGTTTATAATTTTTTAAAGAAAATTTCAAAACAAAAAAGTAATGAATGCAGCATATTCCCGCTAGAACTGACTCTACATCATTATTCTGTCTCATGCGAATCAGATGTTAATAAGATTCACTGGATGCTTTTTGATTTTTTTTTTATTTGAATACAAAAAGCTGATGAATTTTCAATCAGAGCGTCACACGATCTATTTGTCTTGTCCTTAATTCCGCTCCAGAAAAAACCTAAAAATTTAAAAACGACTCTTCAGAAATGAGTCGACTCCCAAAGTTCACCTCAAAGAACTGAATCAAAGAGTCGACTCTTTTGTGACTCTGTTTGTGAACAACACACCACTCACAAATCTCTCACTCACATATACATGACCGTGTCACACACACACACACCTCCGCAAATAGCACACAGTCGGAGGCAGATATAGAGAGTGAGAACGGGTTGATGTGTCACCGTCAGTGATGTGTGTGTGTGTGTGTGTGTGTGTGTGTGTGTGTGTGTGTGTGTATGTGTGGGAATGGATTCTGGTTCCACGCTGCATCACTTTGATTCCATACTTAAAAAGTTGCTAATGAGTGCAGGTGTGTATGTGTTTGTGGTGTGTGTGTATGTGTGTGTGTGTTTGTGGTGTGTGTGTGTGTGTGTGTGTGTGTGTGTGTGTGTGTGTGTGTGTGTGTGTGTGCACGACTGGCAATTTGCAATTGAAATACTCACAAATGATGTGAAATCCATTTGACGCTATTATATTTGAGTCAAATTTTTTAAAAAATAAACGCGATATGTGTGTGTGTGTGTGTGTGTGTGTGTGTGTGTGTGTGCATAAAGAAGATTAAATGCAAGCAGTATTTTCCATCAGGGATTAGAAACGTTGCAGGGAATAAAATCCGAAAACAAACTCAGTTTTTCCTTGAACGTAATCAGAATCACTCAGCATGAACAAAATCACTCTAAATTGTTCCAGCTTGAAAATATTATTAAAAAAAAAAGTGGTTAATAAGGTTATTTTTCATTTCGTTGTGATTTCAAGAAAGTAATAACCTAACCCTAAATGTTTTCTCAATAGGCCTAAATTCCCGTCCAGAATCCGTCACTTCCTGCCTGGACGGCAGATATGAAGCTAGCTAGCTGCTTTAGCCGGGTTTTTGAAGATGACACAATGGCAGGTATTTTTTCCTACGATTCTGCAAGCAGCGAATCACACCGCAGAGTATGAGGACGCTCTGAAAATGTTAAAAAATAAACACACACGTAGGATTCCTATAAGTAGATTCGGCGATCGTATGTAAATACGCTGGAAGAGGAGCAGAGGAACATTCACTATTCCCTATGAAATACTTGGAACATTCCACAAGTCACACGAACAGGAAGTTGCATCATCTGAATTTCCTAAAGATCATGTGAAGAAGAAAAGTACACTCTCTCATTCTTTTTTGTTTATTTTCTATATGTATGATGTTATGGTGTAAAAGTACAATCCTGTTACCCAAATTATACATTGAAAGTAAATTATTAATTAAAAAAATAACAATTTTAAATAAATTTGCTAAATTGTCCTTAATGTTCTTGTGCCATTAGCATGGCTGCTATTTAACCACATCATGTGTGTTTGCTAATGCTAAGCTAAAAAAACCCTGGCGCTTATTTAAGAGCAAAATGAGGTTAACGAGCATCCATGCTAATGTCATGAGGACATCAAGGACATTCTAATGAGTCAATTAAAATGTTTTAATGAATTATTTAATCATTTACATTGCATGTATAATTTCCTGAAGATCATGTGAAGAAGAAAAGTATACTCTTTCATTATTTATTGTGTATTTTTTATATTTATGATGTAATGTTGACTGATGAGGTCACTTTAAAAGTACAACACTGTTACACAAATTATAGATGCTATGAACGAAGTGATGAAATTTGGTGTATTTTGTGTATAATGATATGCTAAAAAAACTAAACGCTGCTCCTCATTTAAGAGCAAAACGCAGCTGTCGTCAGCAAAGAAAACGAGATTTTCACCCGAGACGGGTTTTCCCAAATGGTCAAATGCTTGTTTTATTAGAGTCAATGTTGAAAAATAATCAAAACTAAGAGTTACGAGGGCTAAATGGCACAGCCATCATGGAATCAGGCTCATTTCTCTAACCAGCTTGAGGCCCGTGACGAGCCGAGACATGCAAATGAGTCTCGTCATTCTCAAACAACGAGGGAAGTGAACGAAACGCCATCTGTTCCAAATCTGACGTTCAGCAAAAAAAAAAAACAATTACCACACAGAGCTCTTTGGATTTGCAAAATAATTACACGGAGATGTTCAATCTGCAGGTGTGATCTAACATCCCGCATCGCAAAAAATACATATCATGGGTTTCACTCTACACCTGATGCCATGCGGCTCAAAATCAGCGATTATATCCAAACAAATTACAGATTACAGTGCGGAATATGTACGAGAGACAGGAGCAAACCGAGCATTTCACATTCTTTATATTTATATTTAACCCACAGAGCCGCTGTCTAGCCTCTCTAACATGCCATCTCTGTAAATGTCAAGAAATCATCTACTTTTTTATTTCGCAGACTGTTCACATGAAGGGCAAGCAAGAAAAAAAACAGCACAGAAAATAAAAAAACTAATACAGGTGAGAAAAGAGGAATCGAGGTACGATGTGAGATGTGAGATGTGAGTTTAAGCCTCTTCACGGAGATTATCTGAAAAGGATTTAAGCTCTTTAAGGTGCATCTGATCCATTTGTATAGAAATGAACATCTCGTTCCGACGTCTCATGAAACGTGGCGTCTGTAGATTTTCAGTTTATTATCTGTGACCACGCCCACTTTTACTGGTGGGGGGGTAATTAGAAATCTTGAGCTGAGCATGTTTTTTTCTTAAACACCTTTGAAAGCCATTAAAATGTGAAGTCATGCAGTGTGGGACATGAAGATTAAAAGATTAAAAAGAGAAATATTTCTCTCATTAACTCTATTTATGTGATAATACATGTCAGTAGAGAGAGGCACCAAAATCTTGTCTCTAATCTTATTCAATATTCCATATTATTTAATCTTTTTCCATCTGTTTATGTTTTGAAATGTAGGTTTAAAATTTTTTCAGACCATGTGTGTGTAAACAATTTCATAAAACTGCTTCTAACATCTTACCATTAGGCCACGCCCCCTTTACCTGAGCACAGACTGACACCAGACTACATGCTGAAGAAGAAAGAAAGTGATTCAGCTTTTACATTTTGCACTACGACTGTTTTCAGCCGTGTGACTTTGTCCTTTTCACAGACACTACAAATGCTAAACTGGTAGCCGTAAGCTTCCATTGCACACAAACATTAATCTTGTGCCAGGACATCAATATTTCCATGAGGAAAGTTCCTGGTATTCAGAGTCGGGTTACGCAGCTGCTCAAGTGGATTTTCTGAGCTCCACATAAAAATCACCTGTGTGGAGTTCAGACATCTGAGGTTGCCAGATTTGTCATGAGTAGAAGCGTAAATAGCGTCTGGACCACCGTCTTTAAACACAAGCACTCACCTTTAAACCCCCAAAAAATCAGGGATAGAAAATACGGACTGAAAAATAGTTCATATTTATGTATTTAAAACTGACCTTGAATGAAATTCCATAGTTTTTTTTTTTTGTGTGTATTTACAGCCAAAGCGTAAATTTCAGCGTGACAGACGTATATCAGACAGTGACGCTGGACTTCCTGCTCCTCGCTCGAGCCGATAACTCACACAAAAAATGTGCTTACTTTTAATTGAGAGTAAGTGAGACATAGTTACGTCTGATGTACACGATTCCAGTGTTAATCCTCACAAAGCACGCTTAACTCAGCTCTGAATTTGGTCCTGAGTGAATGTACTACGTTTCCTCGTTGTGGTTATTTGTGCCCCTGAAAGGCTCGGCGCTTTTACAGCTCCAGCGTGGTCTGTTTGTGCTGACTCTGCTGCTCCGGGGAAATAAATAAACAGATTAATAATTCAGGGTCGATGCAGAAGCACCTCTGGCTCTGTGAAATGATCGTATTTTAGCGTGTATACGAACACGTCTGCCAAAGGAAAGTGAGCAAAAGCTTTAAAACACGGGCTTTTATGTGCATCACTTATCTCACTCATAACACACTTACTGACTCTGATATCACATTATCACTTCTCAGTAGATCTTTCCTACTCAGGGTGCCGATATTTATAGCACAAATATCGAAAGGAGCAGCGCTGCAGGTCGTGTGCTAAACACGCCTTATAAGCGTGATGTTAATATCAGAATCTCGTCACGGCGGCCATATTGGATTGCGTTCTCTCGGAGAACTTACGATAAGGAAAAGTTTTCTGAGACGGAGCTCTAGAAGTATTGGCACCCATCATGAAAATGAATTTACGAAACAGGCACACAATAAGTGATATGTCAGTAGTTTTCAAAAATTGCGTTTTTTTCTCATATAGTGCAATTATTTCCTGCAAAACACAGATTTCAATAGCTCTACCGTCACCTCCAAAACTATTGGCACCTTTACAAAAATAACAGGCAGAAACTGACTGTAGAAAATAGCTACTTTTTTTCTAACATATTATTTTCATAAGAACTATAAATAAATGAATGAATGAATGAATAGATGATGGAAGTAATGGTAATAAAAGTGTTTTCAGTCATATTAGTATGCAAGTATGCTCATATATTTCCCTCAAAAATATGCAAAATTAATTAAAGTTAAAGACAACCCTAAAGATGTGAATACAAGAATGATTCATATTTAATTTTTTTTTCACCCTCAACACAAAAGAGAGAAGGTTGTTGACCTGCACAGGATTTCAGGATCAGGGTTTTTATTATTATTATTATTATTATTATTATTATTATTATTATTATTACTAATTTTATTTAAATATGCAAAAAAAAATTTTTAAATAAAAATTTAGAGCTATCCTGCAAACACTGTTTTAACGTTGTTACTCAGTTCTCTCCTGATATTAACTGCAGAGGTTCTGATAAAAAAAAAAATGCAATAAAGGAAATGTTAATGTTTTAGAAAAACAACTGAGAAATATCATTTAGTGCACAGACATTTTCTTGTTGCTCAAGGGTGCCAATAATTTTGGAGCTGACTGTAAACACAGGAAAGATGAAGCAGACTGGGAGGAGGTAAAAACAGATGGAGTGTGCGTTATAAATAATTCAGCAGTGACACAGTTCTTGTTTTGTCTGCACTGGAGTCAAAATGAAGCTCTGATGTTAAACAGAACGTCTGCTTCCATTTGCTGATATTTAGGTCTGTATTGGGCGAGGTATGTAGCCATCACGCTCCTTCTCATATGTATATAATTATATATGAGCTTATCTATTTTGGGAAATCCAGAATAACTGGACAAATAAACACTACATGAAATAAAACGCTCATGTTTTGTACCCACTTGCAAATGTTTGGCAGTGGAGTCTGCCTCCTGATGTCTGTGAGCCATGCTCATCTCCAGACGCTCGCTATTTACATCTATTCATTTGGCGGACGCTTTTATTTGAACTGATTTCACTCCAGTCATTTCATGGAGCTGAACAGCTGAAGGTCTTGCTCAAGCCTTGAGGTTTCCGTGGTGAGGCTTTGTCAGATGTTCTTAACCTTCAGGTTCAGGTCAGATGATGGAGTTTTGATGGATAAGTAACGAATAAACCGCTGTGGTTTAGTTGGTTTGATGAAGTGGAGTTACTGTCTCCACCCGAAAGATTGTTTTCCTATAGCAGCACGTCCTCATGTGTTTTATTCCTCTTACACCACAGATATGTCTCTTTTTTTTTATCCATTTACAGTTACATTTCATGTTGTGGAAACAAGTTAGTTCCTGTTCTCACTTACGTTATAGCAGCTATAAACAGTCATTCCTTCGCCAGCCTCTGTTTGATCTATCTCTTGAAATTAATAAGAAACGTAAAAACTGCAAAGTGTAAACTTCTCTGTCCTGAAGATGTCAAAAAATTTTTTACCTCTGTTACAAATCCCCGGAACTGGAGACTCCTTCCATAAATGATAATAAACGTCTCCATCACCACGTCAACGATTATACATTTTTTAAAAAACAAATCCGTTTATGAACAGTGGAGGAAGTCTCTGTGAATGAGCTGTTACTATAGAAACAATAAGGTATTAGAACAAGCGCATTAATATAAACCTGCGCTACTGTCAGGGCTGCTGTTAGAGAAAATTAATCAACACTTTCTGACCAATCAGAATCCAGAACTCAACAGTGCTGTGGTGCAAGAATCATTGAAATGTTTTTGAATTTATCCTGCATGCTGGATGTGAAACCCTGAGGTTTTGTGTGTTTTTTAATTAACATTTTCTAGAGTGTAAAATATTGAAAATGGTTGATTTATGATGCAATCATCAGTGTTGTATTAAAAAAGGAAAAGAAATTGAGACGGGAATCATTTCTAGAACATGTATCTTTTATAAAATCAGTAATTATTCATACTTTGTGCTACGTATTTTGCCAAAAGACCTTTTACTGCAATTATAGGTTAGACTTCGATCAGAATGTAAAGCAGCAGTGTATAACCTATGAGGATTTGGGGATTTGGCGCCCTCTCTGTTAGAAACATGTTATTACAAGCAGCGTCAATTGTAACATAAGGCATTAAGATACAAGTATACATTAAAAATAAAATTTTGATGTCAATTCAGATGTGATTTTACACCAGAATTGAAGTGATGAAGTACTAAATCTAAAATATTCTGTTAGCGATTTCAAGCCAAGTTTTCTAAAATGCATTTCATAACTTTCTGCCGTTGTCTTGGTTCCCGTAAGTTGCATTTTGACTCTAGTCAAATATTCATCCTAAATTGAGTCTGAGTTCTGCCGCTCTCCCTTTTTGTTCATGTGAGGCGTTTCTAAATATATGTTTCTCTTATAATACCTCTGGTTCTATAGTGTTGGTTCTATAGTGGTGTTTAATCTACATTAAAACATAAATCAGTAAATAAATGAAAAATCACAGCAAATCCATCAGCTCTGCCGTGGAGAGGAGACAGACTGGGAATCGGCAGGAGCTAGAACGCACCTAGATCTATTTTTAACCTTCCAACAGTGGAGCGTTTCTTTTCCTTCTCTCCACTTTCTTTCAGACCGACGCTCCTGCGTTTAATTTAACTGTAACTGATTTATGTGGAAATCAATACCAACCCTCGCCAGCATCACGGTTTTAGAATAACAGATTAAAATATTTACAAGAGATGGAAAACCATATGAGAGAGAGAGAGAGAGAGAGAGAGAGAGGAATGGCAGTAGATGGTAAAGTTACACACAGAGCATACACTGCGATCACACTCGCTCATCATCTCGTAGATCGTTAACTAACTAGCCGCGCAGAGTCTCTGTCATAACTTGGCATAGCTGTGTCGTTTATCTGCATTGCATCCTGGGACACTGAGTCCAGCATTTGCTCCAACGTCTCCAATACTTCCATGCTGGATATCTCATTAATATGATGCTGAATGTAGCTGGAAAATAAAGACTGATAGATATAAGTTTTGTTTCTAAGAGCTAACAGTGAAATTAGACCGTTACCATTTGTGTTTAAGATCGCTGAATTTTGTTCCTATTAAACACATATTTAATATGTTTAAGGGTGAAGTTTAACTTTACATTTAATTTACAATTTTTTAGGTTTGAAATTGTGTACATTAGCTAGCTAGCTGCACCAAGTGTGTTAGGCTAACATGCTACAAAGATAATCACCTAATTTATAGTTTAAAACATTGCGTAAAAACGATTTCAGTGAGAGGAAAAAAGTACTAATTACTCAATCTTTTTCATCTGGATTGTTTTTACTATATGATGCAAATATGATAGGAGAGATTTTCTCTTTTTTTTTCCAGTGTCTTGATGAGTGGACGCAAAGTTATTCATGCAAACAGAATTTAAAAAATGAGTTTGGAAACATTTTCATGTTAAATTATTTATGATGTTGAATTAACTTGTTTGTATGAATCTTTATTTACTAACCACCAGGATCATTTTTATTGCAGACTGTGAAACCGGAACCTAAATTATTTTAACCTAAAAATCAAAACCCGGCTGTTAAGTTTTGTTGCATTTTTGTTTGTGAACACTTTATCATATTTCTGAAAACCTCAGCGTCCTGTTCGTCTCTTATGTAAGTCATTTTTTTAATTAAAATAAGCGCTCCCAGGTTTTGGACGCGAGAGCTGGGCGTCTGCTGAGGCTGAGCGCTGTGACAGATTGCGGTGACGATGAACAGATGAGAGACGTACAGTGACACTAAACCAGGACACACAGTGAAGGTGGACGTGTGTGTGTGTGTGTGTGTGTGTGTGTGTGTGTGTCCGTGCGTGCGTGCGTGCGTGTGTGACTGTCCATCACCATCTGTGAGGATGTAATGGTGTGTGTTAGTGTTCATATAAGATGTCAACCGTGTAAAAATAAATTCCTTGCATAGAAACCGTTTTAGCCTGATTTCAGTGTTCTTTATTTTTACACCCTTAGAATAATAATGGAGGAGGGGCTTTGCCCAACATGGGGCTTTTGTCCATTATGTGGTTTTGCCCAGGAGTAGGCTTTTGGTCAACTGGGGAAAAGGTTTCTTCCCACCATTAAAGTTTGACCAGCTAGAGGTTTTTGACTAACAATGGTCTATAGCAGAGATGCCTAACATGTGGCTTTTGTCCAGTGTGGGGCCTTACCCAATTTGGGGCTTCTGACCAACATGAGGCATTGCCCAGCAAGGAGTTTCTGCTGAACATGTAGCTTCTGCCCAATCTGGGGCTTCTAGGGCATCCATCCAATCAGGAGCTTTTTCCCCAACATGGGACTTTGCCCAGCATGGGGCTTCTACTCAACATAGCGCTCCTGCCCATGATGGGGTCTTGCCCAAAGCGGGGATTCTGGTTTCTTCCCAACACGAGTTTTCTGTTCAACATGACCTCATGCAACATGAGGCCTCACCCAACATTGGGATTCAGCTCACCGTGGGGTCTCACCTAACAGGGGACTTCTGTCCAACATGGGGCTTCTATCCAACATTGGCCTCTCCCAAAAACAGGACCTCTTCCAGCATGACGATTCTGGTTTCTTCCCAACACAAGGTTTCAATCCAGCATGGGACATCGCCCAGCAAGGGGTCTTGCCCATTTGCCTAACATGACGCCTCACCAAACATTAACGTTAAGCCTTGACCTGCAGGAGTTCTTTCCCTAGCAGAGGTTTACATTATGTGTCTCCAGCCAGCGTGGGGCCTTGCCCAAAACTGGGCTTCTGCCCAACAAGGGGCATCTCCCCAACATAAGGATTCTGTCCAACATGGGCGCTTTTTCTTTTTTAACCAAAACAGAGATTCCCCCCCACACTGGGATTCTGACCAACATGGGGCCTTGCCGAAAACAGGGATTTTGCTTGACACAAGGTTTGTGCCCAACCTAGGACCTCACCCAACATGGTGCCTCCCATGAGCTATTGTCCAGCATGGGGCTTTGCTACATTATTTGATCTAGTGACTCCTCTGTCCTGTATGACATGATAGTGGTGTATTCTCACCTAAACAGTGTATTAAATATCGGATTTTTTAGCATCAGCATAAGGGACAGGGGCAGAAGAAGAGATGAATAAAATGTAAGAAAGGAAAGAATAACGGAGAGTGATGAATGACTGCTCTTTTCTCCTCTTCCCCTAGTGGTTCAGCTTCTAATTAAAGCCCCACACTGCTCAGTGCCGTGTGAGTGCAGGGCTTATGTATTCCGCAGCACACACTCCTCACACACTCCTCACCATACACCATCCAGTGTGAGCGCTCTCCACAACCTCACACCTTTCTCTCATTCTCATTCTCACCTTCTGCTGCACTTCCTCTGGGTTCTGCTCCTGATTTTCACGTCCTAATATCACCTGAATTATGCACAGCTTTTATTTTACCCTGTGCCTGTATCGGTACTGATGGAGCAGAGTCGCAGGAGAGAGAGGCGCTGAGTTCACAGAGAGAGAGAGAGAACAGAAAGAGAGCTGCTTTTAAAACAAGATGAGGAAGATAGCGAGAGACGTGCAGAAAGAAAAAAGTGAGAGAAAGGAAAGTAGCAGGTGCTAAGTAAGGAATTACCCAGTGTGTGTGTGATGCTGTTATAGGAAAATAATCAACAACAGGGTGATGTGATAAAGCAGAGTTACTGTTGCCACCTAGAAGTGGATTATTTTCCTATGATTATAAGCATTTCCTGAAGAGTCTTATTCCTCTTTACTACAGCAATTTGCCAACATTTCTTTTTATTAATAACGAACAACGCATCATACTTTTTATCCATTTATAGTTACATTTAATTGTCACTTACATAGCAGCAGCTGTAAACAGTCGTTCCCTCACCAGCCTCTCTTTTTGCTCTCTCTTAAAGTTAACAAGACAAACAAACGCAGCTTGTCACGTTACCGAGAAACTGCAAAGAAACGTAAACTCCTTTGAAAACTTAAAGTTCCAGCTTCACCTCTGTACGAGTCGCTGTGTATGAGCTGTTACTATAGAAACAATAACGTATTAGAACGCGTGCATTAACATAAACCTGTGAGATGCAGCTGCTGAGGTATAAAAGGCACTCATTTATTTTTATCATCTACAGTTTCTTCTCTCTCTCTCTGCTCCACTGTTTAATTCATGACCATCCCATGTTTAGTTCACGTCAATTTTATTTCACGTGATTGATTCGATTCCCTCTTCTCATACACCTTCCTCACTGTATTAATCAAATCATGTCAGGCTTTGACCTTCCACCACGTCTTCAAGGTCATCCTGCTTTTCATCAGATGGAATGGAAGTCTACGAGCAGCTGATGAACTCCGTCAATATACAGTCATTAAAAAAATCCATATTTTTGTTGAACTCTTTATAATAACGGTATTATTTAAATAAATTAGCAGGGCAGATTTCAGGAAAAAAGGAATGTTTTCCCTTCTCAGAGTGAAATTTGAGAGCGATATTGATTAGCCATTATTTTTTATCACAAGATTATCTCAATATTATCAAGATAAGAAGAGTATTTTATATAGATGACTACATTGTTCTGAAACAGTTCTGTCTAATCTTGGAGAACTTTTACAGATATTTTAGGCCTGTGGGGCTTCTGCATAAAACATCGCTTCACCTAACACAGGGCTTCTGCCCAACAAGGGGCGTCTGGCCACCATGAGACCTCCCCCAACATGGGGTTTCTGACCAACATGGGTCCTTGCCTAGCATGGAGATTCCAAAATTGAAACTCACTCAACATGGTACTTCAATGTCCACCAAGGGGCCTCTGCCCATCATGGAGCTCCTGCCCAACATGGGTTCTTGCTCAAAGCAGGGATCCTATTTTTTTCCCAATACAAAGTTTCTGTCCAGCATGGGACCTCATCCAACATGGGAACTTGACTAACATGAGGCTTCTGATCACCTGATCACCATGGGGCCTCCTGCAACATGGGGTCTTGTTGGAAGCGGGAATTCTGGTTTCTTCCCAACGTGAGGCTTCTGGCTTATATGGAGCCTGAATGAAACTGAGAAGAGTGAAGATATTTCAAAATAGCATGTCCTACATAGCACAATTTATCCCATAGTGATGTTGAATTGTGGATTGTGATTGGTCAGAAGGTGTTGATTAGTTTTCTATAACAGCAGCTCTGACAGTAGCTCAGGTTTATGTTAATGCGCTCGTTCTAATGCGTTTCTATAGTAACAACTCATTCACAGAGACGTGTACAGTGAACGCTCCACTAGTAATAAGTAGATTTTTAAAAAAGTGTGGAATTTTTGATATGGTGAAGTTTTCTGTTATGTAACATTTACGGAAGGAGTCTCCAGCGTCAGCACTTTGTAACGCTTCTTCTCTTCAAGAGAGAGAAAAACGGAGGCTGGTGATAAGAAAATTTGATTCGTCACTAAAACATATCCGAATGCATTAACGAATTAAATGAATTTAGTTCATGAATTATTTGAGGCACTAAAACAGGACAAGCTCGGGATATTTTGCACAAGTGACTGCTGAATAATAAATGAACAGCATGTTCAGGAAAAAGCGTTAGAGAGAGATGAAGAAGAAGACAGAGAGAATTTGAAAAAAAAAAAAAAGATGAGGCATTTCTTTCTTCTCCACTCAATCCCCCCATCATTCCTCTCCCTCATCATTTCTATCTGTCTCATGAGAGTTTCACCTTGTGACCTCTCTCTCTCTCTCTCTCTCATTCTTTCTCTCTCTCTCTCTCTCTCACACACACACACACACACACACACACACACATCTATACAGCCAAATCACTGAACAGTGTTTTAGCAGTGTATATATGTTTTAGCAGAGCTCTGAGCTCAGCAGGATGATCAAATATCACCGCGATCCAGACGCCGTCAGCACATCCCGAACACTCAGGAGACCACACCGAGCCTGTCCGTCTCTTCTCTGTCTCTCCCTCTCTCTCCATCTCTCATCAATTTAATTTCGCCAGCTTTATTGGCAAACAATAGTGCACTTGTATTGCACAGCATGGGAGTTATAGTTTGATGATATAATAATGCAGTATACGTTTGTCGTTATTGAACAACACTAAGTATTTAATGCCATTTGCAAAGAATGAACACATTAAACTCTGCCTCTAACTACTAAGTTTATATGCACACAAACTGGAAAACCTGTTTACGCCAAACTCACTCGTAATGGAAGTCTAATCGACTGTTGAAATCTGTCGATAAATGTTTAAGACTTTCGACTGTGTAACGCAAAGCCGTTAAAAAGGAAGGAGGCCAGTGCACGTTTTAGACGCGACCCTACAGGAATGTGTCGGCTTTTAAAAAGGTTTTTTCCCCTCACAGTGCAGCTGTGCAAAGAGTGCTGTCCAATCCTGGCCAATCAGATCACAAGTTAAGGATCGAGTGAGAAAAACAAACACAGTGCTGGTGAATAATGAGTCTTGTTAGTGAGCGAATATTTACATGCAGAGTTTTACGACATGTTGAATCAAAAATATTCCTGTAACTAAAAATAACAGCACGTTTACGTGTGGGATGTTCATCGGTATGTGATGTGACATCCCACTTTAACAGTCAGCTCAAACTCTCGATTTTCTGCCTGAAGTTCAACCACCTCCTCATCACCAGAGTTACACCAACCTTTATTTAACCTGCACCACTGATCTACTAATAAATCTAATCCATAGAGCAAAGCTAGGCTAGTTAGTCAACCACTAGGAGCTACTAGAGCGTTGTCATGGTTACAGTGCATGCATCGTGTGAGACACTTTTATTTTTTTTCATATTAGTTACGAATGGACACTAAATGCATAGAGCTATATTTTTATAATAGTAGTACAGCGTGTCCCAAAAGTCTCATACACAGGCGAAATTAACACTTTTTAGCAAAACGTCTTCCAACATTTTTCCTACTTAGTTTATATTATATATATATTTTTTCCGGATAGCCTTTAAGAACACTTTTGCAAAAAGAAGAAGGTACTGAAATCACTCTTATGGTTGGAAGCTGTCGCAGGGTTGCGATGGAGATGCGATTACATGCATAACAGCACAATTTCACAGTTTTTCTGCGAAAACACAGCAAGCGTGAAAGCGTCCCAGCATTGGAACAATCCAGTGAAAAGTAGTTCCGGTTACTTTACCCTTTCCTGAAGGTTTTGTGGTGTCCATATGCCACCAGACCACAGATTCTTCCCCCTGAAAAAGTAGTTCCATCTCTGTCTATTGATAGATATATAGCTGCCAGAAGTATTGGCACCCCTCATAAAAAGAGACAACACCTTATATAAATATTTTCCACTTTAACAATCAGAGAAACTATTTATCTTTACTCTTACTAAAATTAATCTCCATTTATAGAGATACTTTTATTTTTATAGTACTACAGCATGTCCCAAAATTCTCCATATATATATATATATACGGGGAAATTAAAATTTTTTAGCAAAATGTCTTCTTAGTTTATGTTATATACGTATAACAGCAGATGTGTTAACACGAGTTCATCACGAGTAGGAGAGACGACTCATGTAAATCATGTAGAGGAGGTTTTATAAATAAAGTTAAATTTTGCAAAAAGTGTTCATTTCCGCTACGTATGGAGACTTTCGGGACACACTGTATTTTCTCTTAACAATATAAGCGTCAATATCATTGACATGTCTACAGAATATTTTAAATAAATGCAAACAAACATGAAGTTGTATGCATCATAAAATTGCTCTCAGTCTCCAGAAACTGATATAAATATAAAAATGAGGTTACACACACACGTAAAAAATGTTTTTGCTCATTTTCATTAAGGGTGCCAATAATTCTGCAGGGCACTGTATATACAAACATGTCTAACTGAAGAATAAAAGAACGTTTTGTTTGAAAATGCAAATTATTAAGTAAATGTTAATGAAGAGATTTAAATATCAGACTTTAGACTCCTATTCTAGGGGAGTTTGGAGTAAGATGATTTTCTGTTTCTTCTTTCTCAGTGCAGGGAAACGAGTCCACATTCTCATCCGTTGTAATCTCTTTCTCTCTCTCACACACACACACACACACACACACACACACACACACACACACACACACACACACACAAAACAGATACAGTGGATAGAGATTAAGGTTAAAAAGCCCTGGAGTAAAACTTTAAGCGCAGCTTTCAGACACACGCCCCGACACAATCGCATGAATGCCTCAGTGACCTCTCACTCTCACCTCACAAATCAATAGAAGAGCAAGGACACTGCAGCAGGAGAGAGAGACAGGATCCAGTAAATCAAGACTGGATCCATTACAAGCCATCCGGATGCTCAGAACACACACACAAACAGGGGTCTGAAATGTTAATGCAGGCCGGTTCGTGTTACACGCCGCCGAGGAACCAGCCAGAGATGCATTATGCTTTTTGTTTGTGTGTGTTTGTATGTGTGTGTGTGTGTGTGTGTGTATGTGTGTGTCTGTCAGCTTCTCATGGCTGCACTCCGATAATCGCAGTGATTGGGTTGCATAAATGTGTGGACTTCGCAGCATGCTAATCATAGCGCCGTCTACAGCTTCATTCACGTTGTCTGACCTTTTACACACAATATTTATGCAGCGTACACAGCGTTTTGTGCTGTGTGTGCAAAAAAACATTTCACCAACAGGATTCACAGAGATTCTTCACATCCGTTTTTGCATGTTTGCTTTAATCAACGTGAACAGTTAGTGAAAGCGTTTTTCTGCTTAAAAGTGTAAAAAAGTGGGTGGAGTCAATGCAAATTAATATAGCATTGTGATTTAACGGCACCTGAAAGTCACTCTGGGAACAGAGATTGTGTGCACTTAGTACGACTGAAGGGCAAGTATTAAATTTGTATGAATGAATTTCTGCCATCCAAAGACAAAAATTAAACCAGTCTTAAGAATAATAAAGAGAAAGTTTTGTGAAATTATGACTCAGGATTTCAAAAGAGTGATCTAAAAAACTGTATTAGACAAACTCCGCCCCCATGTGCATCACTCTTACACAACTTCTGAATATTCTGAGGTCTGAATACTGGTGTGCACAATTTCAGTATTACATTCTCACTGCACACTGAACTCAAGAGAGAGCTCTCCCTTATCATACCATCACAACCAATTGGGAAGAATGAAGGCTAAATAAAAAAAAAGGTTAGCATTAGCAATGTAGCTATTACTAAATCACTGATACATCAGAATTTTTTAAGAATAAAAAAAATGACATCTGGTCATGAAAGGTGGTCATGAAAAAGAGACGAAATGATGCAGCCCAAAACCCAAAACCTCACTGGTTCAAACACCAAAAAGTTTCTGGCTTCAAACCAGCAAATGGTGAACTGGGTTTTTGTTCGTTTGTTTGTTTGTTTGTTTGTTTGTTTGTTTGTTCCCAATTCCCAAGCAGTAATAAAACGAATGTTCACTCCCTAATGGGAATTGGCCTGATGGTTCCCATTAAACATTTCCTGTCAGTGTTGAATGGTTTTAAACTCACTCTTGATGCTAATTAAAAATGAGTATTGCTTTTATAATTTATAATTATAGAATAATTTCAGACATTTGAATATTGCAGAACTCAGATAAGGACTAAGGGCTAACCTGATCCGATAATAAAACCACAGATTATTACCACAAGGTCACTATTAGAAAATTAGACACAGGTCACATGCTAATCCATCAGGGCCTTTTATATGGAAAATAAAAGACGACACAACACACACACACACACACACACACACACACACACACACACACACACACACACCAGCAGAACGCTCTAATGGTCACCGTGTTGAGCGTTTATAACTCCGAGTGTTAATGACGGAGCTGCAGCTGCCTCACACGACTGACAGCACAGACAGCGAGGACACTGTAGCTCACGCCGACAGGACTGAATTTATTTCCCTGTTGCATCACTCTGATTAAGGGGTGGGGCTGCGTTGGCTGAGTGTGTGTGTGTGTGTGTGTGTGTGTGTGTGTTAGTTATTTAGAGGATGTGAATAGGTGGTGACTAAAAGCAATCAAACTCCAAATTTAGTCTCTTCAGACAATGAACATGCAATTGTGTGTGTACATGTTTGGACACGTTAGCCTTCATTCTGTCATACACTCACACTCTGTAGCTGACACCACACACACACACACACACACACACACAGAGCTCTTTTAATGAGGACTTCTGCAGCTTCCTTCACCACAAGGCAATGAAGCGGCAGAGTAAATACGGCCATCTGACGGCACGGTGTTTAATTATGAATCGGCAGGCAACCTCGCAAACATCTCACGCACGCACGCACACACACACACACACACACACACACACACACACACAATGCCAATGTTGGCAGGCATTGCCAGTTGTCCTTTCATCATCCTAAATCGAAGCCTTTCAAACCACTGCTTTAAGAAGAGAAAACAGTGGCTAATGTTAGTGTGTATTGATTAGTTTTGGCTCACAGCAGGAGTGCAGAGTGCTCACAGATCAGGGGAAATGTAGTTAAACAATTAGACAATGCTATATAAGAAGAGAGAGAGAGAGAGCAAGACAAAGACGGAGAGATCATAATGTAATTACAAACACAATATTCAAAATTTGTACTTACACCACGACGCTGTTGAATTCTGGATTCTGATTGGTCATCAGGTGTTGATTAATTTTCCGTAACAGCAGCACAGG
Source organism: Pangasius djambal (assembly GCA_022985145.1). Classification (NCBI taxonomy): domain Eukaryota; kingdom Metazoa; phylum Chordata; class Actinopteri; order Siluriformes; family Pangasiidae; genus Pangasius; species Pangasius djambal. The sequence goes on from CM040991.1 coordinate 22,575,398, forward strand.
TTTATATTAATGCGCTCGTTCTAATACGTTATTAATACGGAACTAAAAAAACATTGATATGGCGAAGTTTTCTGTAAGGAGGATAAATATTTATGTAACATTTTTGGAAGGAGTGTTCAGTGTCAGTGCTTTGTAGCAGACAGAGGTAAAGCTGTAACTTTAAGTGGTATAAGAGGAATAAAACTTTCAAGAACATGCTGTTATAGGAAAAAAAAAAACACCACCTTGTTGTTCATTATTTTCCAATAACAGCACAACGCATAGTGGTCATGTCCTTACATATTCACTGTACTTACCTACTATACACACCTGACTAACGCATATTATATCGGATTTTCCTTCATCACCAGTCTGTATGCACCTAGCTATAAACAGTGTGACTTCTGACCCTGGAAGTTTAAACGCCAAGTGTGAGTCACACGCGATGCTGCAGTCAATGTAAAAAATAAAATAAAAACAGAAGCCAATGTTTTGTTCTAAATCAAGGACATTCTCACTCAGCAGAACACAAATCAATTCTCTCTCTCTTTCTCTCTCTCTCTTTCTCTCTGAAAATAAGCGTATACTGTACACTGACAGACTGACTGATGACTACGACGTTGAATTGATTTTCTCCACAGACTTAATAGATGAGGATCTGAAACCTCCAAACTCCTCTTTACAATTTCTTACAGTTTAAATATAATGGAGAAGGATTTTATTTTCGTAGTGATTTTTACAGTACAGCAAGGACAAACATCCTGACTAAGCTAAGGAGGAAGAAAGCTTGAGAGGAAGCAAGACTCAGGAGTCCGTCCTCACCTGACCTTCATGAAATAGACTTTGTTAGCAATAAGAATAGTAAATGTATTAAAAATAATTGTCATGAAGGTAAAGGTTAGAATGTATAGTACATGTGGACCTTGAGATGACAGGAGTAGGGCCTAAATGAGGCAGGAGCTTGTAGAGACTCAGGCTCAGGATGAGAGGAGGAGCTTGTGGGTGGCAGGATCAGGAACGTTTAGGTTTCAGGATGGGAAAATTGAGCTTGTGGGCTTATACAATGTAAACAAAGTTCATGTTTAGTGAAAAGAATACCATTTAAAAAACCATCGCTAGGAATAAATATGCTGTAATTAAAGGGCACAGATTGACTGAAAAGAGGTCAGAACATGGCAGGAGCTTGTGGGCTTCAGAATGTAAGGAGTAAAGGATTGTGGGCTTGGAGCAGGAGCTTATAGGCATCGGGACAGGAGAATGAGTGTGTGGGTCTCAGCATGGCAGGAGTATGATCAGGGGCTTGAGGAATAGGAGCTAGTGGACCTCAGGGTGGCAGGAGTAGGAGCTTTTGGCATAAGCATGGCAGGAGTATGAAATTGTGGGCCTCAGGATGTGAGAAGGAGAAGCTTATTGCTTCAGGGTGGCAGGAGTAGAACCTTCTGGAATGAGCAGAATGGAGGAGGAGCTTATGAGCCTAATTATGGCACAAGTAAAAGTGCTTGTGGTCTGAGAATGGATGGATTAGAATGTTGTGGGCCTTAAGATGGTAGAAGTAGGAGCTTGTGGCCCTCAGGATGGCAGTTGGAAGTGCTCATGGCCTCTTGTAAGAGCTTGTGGGTCTTAATGACAAGAGGAGGAGGTAGTCGTCTGAGGATGGCAGAAGAAGAAGCTTGTGGGCTTCAGGGTGCCAGAAGGAGGAGTTTGTGGCCATCAGGATGAATGGTATAAGCATAGCAGTTTGTGGGCGTCAGGATAGCAGAAGTAGGAGCTTTTGGCCCGAGGATGGCAGGATTAGAAGCTTGTAGCCTCAAGACTGAAAGAGGAGGTGCTCATGGCCACAACATGGCAGAAGTAAGAGCTTGTGTCTCTCAAAATGGTAGTAGTAAGAGCTTGTGGCCTGAGAATTGCAGCAGTAAGAGCTTGTATGCCGTAAAATGGAAGGTGTGGTAGCTTATGGCCTCAAGATGACAGGATTTGGAGCTTATGGGCCTCATGATGACAGGAGTCCTGCAGATGGCAGAAGTTGAAATTTATGGTCATCTGAATGACTACAATGGGCCTGAAGCTGGCAGGAGTAGGAGCTTGTGGCCTGAGAATGGAAGGATTAGAATCTTATGGCCTCAAGACGGCAGTAGTTGAAACTTGTGTATATCAGGATGGCAGATGAGATACATAGAATCTTGTGCACTAGGAGTTGGAGCTTCTGGGCCTCAGAATTAGGAGATTGTGGCCTGGGAATGGAAGGATTCGAAGCTTGTGGGCCTCAAGACAGGAGAAAGATGATCTTGTGGGTCTCAAGATGGCAGAGGTTGTAGCTTGTGGCCATCATAATGACTGGAACAGGCGCAGTAAATTATGGGCCTCACAACGGCAGAAGGAAAATTTTCTGGCCTGAGGATGGAAAGAGTGGAAGCGTTCCATTGCACTGGTTTGACAATATCTTCTAACAGTTTCCTCCAGCCAAGAAAATAAATCACTCTCAGTACCACAGGCGGAGAAGCAATAACTGCAGAGCGTCCTTGAGTTCTTCCATTCATCTCTGCTGTCCCTCATGCTGTGTTGTTTGTTGGCTGTTGTTGTTTGTGAATCTGGGCTCTGGTGTCTTGAAGTCGGTCTGGTTGACAGACAGATTGATTGAGCATGCTCAGTGGGAGGAGAAGAGGGGAGGGGCGGAGCATATGCTCTGAGCATGCTCAGTTCTCAAGTCCTCTGAACCTCTTCACTCTTATTAGATCTTGACATAAATATTTGATGATTCGGTGCTCCCTGTCTCAGCGCCAAAGGCACTCAAGGTTACAGGGTGACGCATCACTTCCCTCGGGGGGAGGGGACATGAGTAAAAGGCGGGGCCGTGGTGTTCCTTAGGCAACCGATGAGCCAAGTAGAAATCTTCAGGCTGTCATTATAACTCATGCTGTAAAAGCTGGAAGCTGGGATTTACTACATGGGTGATGAAGAGGAACACTCACACACACCCACACACATGCTCAACCTCCCATTCAGTGTCTATGTGTGTGTGTCCGTGTGTGTGTGTGTGTAGAGCGGATATTATGTTGTGTAGGCGTACAAATGACCCCATTCCTTCAGGAGATCCAGCCGACATGTTTCGCACCAACTTACTCAAGCAAGCGCTCTTCATCTTTATGTGTGTGAAAAGAGAGAGAGAGATGAATGAGCGAGGGGGAGGAAGAGGAAGAGAGAAAATGAAGGGAAATCGCTGGTGTGTTGGAGATAGGGAGAAAAAAGGAGACAGATGGAGAGCAGAGACAGAACGAGAGAGAGAGTTCTTAACTGAAACATGAGCTGAGGACAGAGATGAGAGAGACAGACAGAGTGAGAGAAAGAAATGAGAGAGAGAGAGAGAGAGAGAGAGAGAGCGGGCGCCTGCAGGCATTCGTAGCTGTCCTGACAGGACGGTCTGTGCTCTCAATGAGTTCCACTTCCTAAGCCCTCCAAATGCAATTAGAAATGTGTTGTGTATTAAAATATCGTCTTCCCTGACTTTTAGGAGTGAACTGACTGACTAATAATAAACTGTTGTGTAATTTAGGGAGTCAGACTTTTAGGAGTAATGTAATATGAAACATTCCTGGCAACCAAGTGTGAGAAATTTTATCTGAAACAAGTTAAAAGTGAGGTGGAATCTAATCCAATACGTACACAATTCTCTCCTTATCTCAAATCCATTAACAAAAGCCTGTGTTCAGACGGGATTAGTTTGATGTAATTATTCCAGGAGTATCTCTGAGATTTTCGTTTCATCCAAGTCTGTCATGTCTGTCAAGTACGTGTGTGGAATGTTTCCGCCATAGAAATAACCCCAGGCAATATACATATATATCTCCCGTCTGAGTTGACTTGTTGGCAGAGATTGTGTTCTATCCTGTAGGAAAAGAGGTTTTGCACTTTTTCTTCAGTATAAAGACGCTCCAGGAAGAGCTCGCGCTTTTAAATTTTACAAGGCAGAACAATAAAATATAGACAACGGGTCTTAAAAGGATGCGACAGAGAAGCGCCGTTTCCAGGGGTTTTAGGATATTGAGCTCCTGGTACAACTACAGCCTACAGATATGTTATGGTCATGTGACCTACTAATGAAGGCCACGCCCCCTACAACAAGCTCTTATAATAAAGGTCAAAACAATTAGTTTATATTAAAATGAGGTGTGTAATAGGCATGGATTTTTTTTTTGTTTGAGACACGCCCATCTCTGTGATTTATACAGAGATCACTTAGCCTGTAGGACTTGATCAGAACTACTACTGAAGTCCTCCGACAGCATTACTTAACAGATATATATCTGGAAATCCTTTTCGAATACGACTTAAGATTGCTAACGATAAAAGAAGCCTCCAGTTTCTCATGGTGCATTAAACGTGCATATGTAAATCCTCCCACAGTGATGTCTACTCAGTCAGCTTTGTGGAGTTGTTTAGCGTCTCAAACAGACTTGTTGATGATGTTTCTGACTCTGTATGACACACTTATCTATAAACATCGACAAAACAATGTCACAGAGCTAATATATTTGTAGCTCCATCTAGAATATAATCAGACAAAGCAGCAGACAGTCATTCATTTTCTGTGTATGAGTGCAACACAGAGCCGCAATCTTATTTAAAAAAAATTGTAAAAAAAAAAAAAAAACACTGGACAACAACTATAAACGACTCGTCACCTGCTAGTGTGATGTAGGATCAGGTAGGGGGTGTGGCCTAAACAATGGCCTAACGTCTGAAGGCAGAGATTATCTAACAATGTTCCGAGCACTAGCATTTTAAATAAGGTCCTTGTTTATTATCATATTCTTACACTTTTAGAGAAATTCATATTTAACTGCCATCACCACTGTGAATAAAGTGACACTTTGTATGTGTTTGTGTGTGTGTTTGTAGACGGCCTGATCCGGTCTCCTGGCAGTGTGAATGAGGGATTTGAGCAGCTTCTCCTCCTCCAGTGCTTGTCTGGTGCTGCTCTCCCAGAATAACATCTCAGTCTGACACGTTTGCATCTCTGGATTACACTGGAGCTTAAAGAAAGGCCTGGCTGCAGCCTTCACCCATCTGTTCGCTCTCTCACTGCTCCAGCCCAGAGCGCTCCAACACCGAGAGCACTCCAACACCCAGACCTCTCCACATTCCCACTTAACACACGGCTCGATCCGGCATGGCCTGGCAGCTCTGAGCCAGTCGCAGGTGTGTGTGTGTGTGTGTGTGTGTGTGAGAGAGCGAGAGAGACACTCTCATGGTTCTCTTCCCATGGGGGTCTCTTTGTGCATGATTTATGAGTAGATAATAATGCCCCATCCTCCACATACACACACACACACACACACACACACACACAGGCCCATCAATCCTGCACTGCTGGATCTCAGACAGGCAGCATCACCTGGGGAAACTGCAGCAGACCGTACGAGAAGATCCAGCAGCGCTCCCAGAGCGCATCGGGCATTGATGGGCCACGAGGCTAGATGATGTCAGCAGGAGCAGTAACTACACACATGGATTAACACTCAAGCAAACACACACCAAACGCTGAGAGTATAAACACACCTTCTTTAAAGACATGGGCACTTATCATGAGTCTAATGATAAACAAGGCCTCGTGTGCTTGTTTATTTCAATAAAAGGGCATGAACCTGATAATTTTGGTAAAGTGGGTGTGGCCTGTGATCCTGTTAATTCATTGAAGGTGGCACAGAGGAGGCATGGCCTCTGTGCTGTCCATCACTGTCATAGGAGGTGTGGCCTATGGTCATGTCAGTCATAGTGAAGGAGGTGTGGCCTATGCTCCTGTCAGTCACAGTGAAGGAAGTGTGGCCTTTATGATCGCTGTTCCTGTCACAGTGAAAGAGGTGTGGTCTCTGTCCCCATCAGTCACAGTAAGTTGCCTCTGTAACCAAATCACAGTAAAGGAGGCGTGGCCACTGTACCTGTCAATCACAATGAAGTAGGCATGGCCACTGAATCTGTCAATCACAGCAAAGGATGTGTGGCCTTTGTGCTGCCAGTCACAGTGAAGGAGGCGTGGCCTCTGTTCCTATCAGTCACAGTGAAGGAGGTGTGGCCTTTGTGCTGCCAGTCACAGTGAAGGAGACGTGGCCTCTGTTCCTATCAGTCACAGTGAAGGAGGTGTGGCCTTTGTGCTGCCAGTCACAGTGAAGGAGGCGTGGCCTCTGTTCCTATCAGTCACAGTGAAGGAGGCGTGGCCTCTGTTCCTATCAGTCACAATGAAGGAGGTGTGGCCTTTGTGCTGCCAGTCACAGTGAAGGAGGCGTGGCCTCTGTTCCTATCAGTCACAGTGAAGGAGGCGTGGCCTCTGTTCCTATCAGTCACAGTGAAGGAGGTGTGGCCTTTGTTCAGGTCACTTTCTCACTGTAAACCCTTTTTGATCTGCACAAAACAGTATCGTTCGAGCTTGTATTGTCTTAGAAGGAGAAATTCATACCCTAATTCTACGCTGTTCTGGATCCAATGACAGGTTTTATTGTGATTTCCCACCTGTTCACACCTCATTCAGATTTTATTTTGCTTTTCAAAACCCTTAAGGTTTACAAGATGAAAGGAGAGATCAGCAAAAAACAAAACAAAAAAACAAGTAGATAAAGCATGTGCTCTTAAACATCACTATGGTGCCGTGTCTTGTGAAAGTAGAGCTCTGGGTTCTGTTCAAATGCATAACATGGTTCCAGTCTGTCTGTTCCTCTCTACTCGTGATCCATTATGATTTGCACCATGACTGGTCAGAATTTTCTTATTAGAAGTTGGAAGAAAACCTGCAGAGTACATCCTTTGTATTCTTTTCTCCCGTGTGGCTTAAAACTCCTTTATAAGGAAGAAACTATCTGAAACAACCTCTCCACTTCCAGAAAGGTGGGGGGGCGGGCTGACAGTTTGGTATTTTGGTGGCGTGTTGAGTTCAGCTGATGCTATCGCTGAGAGATAAAGGTGAACTGCGTCATAATATGAAACATGAGAGAACACAAACAAGGAAGACAAAAAAAAAGAAAACAAAGCTAAAGTGAGCCCCAAAGTAAATGAGACTCTTCACTGTAGCTCTATATGGAGTGAGAGAGAGGAGGAGCATCAGGGCTGTGACATTTAGCGCCATCATGTGGTCATCAGTATAACTAAACCTGATTAATAACAAAAGAACAAACACTCTGGGATGTGAAGCAAACACACTGCACCAGTGAGAGCATCCGAGTTTCTGGGTTTGGCTGAGACATGTGCGTTAAACTAATCCTGCCGCATTTAAAAATTTTAATCTACTCTCTATTTATGTTTGATTATGAATGGGAAAATACACTCGTTTCCTTTAAATGAGAAAAACAGAAAACCTCACTTCGGCTGACTTTTGGATTGATCTTTAATCCAGTTTTATCCTGGGAGCTGACTGTCACGTAAATCATGTGATGTATGTCCATGTGATTTGAACCTACAACCTTTTAATCAGTAACAGAACTGTTCAGAGTTCCCCGCCCCATGTAACACAAGTATAACTATGAAATAAAGCACTCAATCACTCACTCAAGTCGTTCTGATATAGTAAAATACTGAGGAGTTTCCAGCATCCAGTTTTTCTAGAATTCCCTGCTCCCTCTTAGAAAGGGTGCCATTATTATTAGAATCAGATGTGTGAGTTTTTTTGTGCTTGAAATTAGTTATTTAACTAACGTAAGTCAAATACAAGAACTTTTTCAGAGAATCATTTTAATTTACTTAATATGCCGAATTAAAGCTGCAGTGTGGAATTTTTTAGCGCCCTCTGCTATCTGAGAGGTGAACTGCAATCGCAGGAGTCCATTCACGAGACGGATTGAATGGAAACATTGCAATTCATGTTTTTCTTTTAATGGTATGTTTGAAATGATGATTGTTATAGGTTTGAAAGCACTTTTAAACATCACAGACTGCACCTTTAATATTATTTTTGTGTTCGCGTGAGTGAGTTTATTTGAACGCTTTGCTTGAAATGTTTTGTGTGTGTCATTATAAAGCCGCCCCGAAGGTGAGAATAGCTGGTGTGTAATCTTCCACTTGGAAAGGAGTCCTATACTTAAACTGCTCTCATGCTATGTGTGTGTGTGTGTGTGTGTGTGTGTGTGTGTGTGTGTGTGTGTATTTTAGTCCCTATGGTGTCTTGACTTTATCTCCAGCACTACACCAGAATAAACCTACTCATGAAATGACAGATTAACACCAAGACACACATAAAGACTTACAGATACACACCAGACACTTTCACCAATCACACCTCTTCACTGCATTATTATCTTCATCATCATCATCATCGCCTCTGTCTGAGGACTTTCTGAATGGAGCACTTCTGGCCCGACACCCACACAGACCTTCATTACCACGTCTGAGTGCAGGCCAAGTGGCTCTACAGCAGCCAGACAAACATTATTCAATCGCCGAGCCAGCTTCACGCCAGCGTTCACGACACGACACGGCACGACACGTTCTCTACACACACCAGAGCTCGTCCCATCTGTAGCTCAAACATCCCAACATCAGCGCCTGACCTCACGCTCCAACATCTAGTGGAAAGCTTCCCAGAAGAGTGGAGCTCATTATAACAGCAAAGGGAGGAATGCTTATGGTTTCAAAATGGGATGTTTAAGGACAGATAGGTGTGTGATGTCCACAAACATCTGGCCATACAATGTATAATATGTAAGAAATAAAACATGTGGGGTTCCTGAGTGGCACAACAGAAAAGCGTTCACCCTATCATCTGGAGAGCTTGAGTTTAAATCTTGATGATGCCACATCCATCTGTGGCTGAGAGTTCAAGAGAGCAAAACTGGGAGGGAGCGGTGTTATACTCTCTCTCCCCATGAATCACAGTGATATTAGCCAATCATGGGTGTCTGTGAGCTCATGCATGCAGAAGTGGGCGGATATATAGCACTTTCTTCTGAGTGAGTTACGCTGTCCCTTACATTGCAAGAGCACTGGAGACTCTGGACTGACACTGCAGACTCCTTCCATACATGTGAAATGTCTTTTTAATGCGTTTACGCAGAATATCCACCATACAAGTCCCTGTGTAAGCTGTTACTATAGAAACGATAGCGTATTAGAACGAGCGCATTATTATGAACCTGTGATTTGTAGCCGCACTACTGTCAGAGCTGCTGTTATAGAAAATTAATCAATTAAAAGCAATTAAATGTAAAGAACTTTAATTACATGATGAGTCAAAGCTCAATGTGAGGCCACGCCTCTTTCTTTTAGACTGACAGATGCTGAGGCCACGCCTTTGTTTCCTCCGTTCCCTGGCTGATTATGGTGTCAGGCATCGGTGCTCACAGCATCAAGCCATGCTGCTGTGTCCAATCTCTGCACTGATCAGACCTTGTTAGTGTTGGATTAATCGTGTGCTGAGGGAATTAAAGTGGTCAGTACAGAAGGCCAGGATGTGTATAATTGGTGCTGGATTAGCTGCAAGGCCTGAGGGTCTGGTGCAGTGTGTGTGTGTGTGTGTGTGTGTGTGTGTGTGTATCACATCTGGTGTACGGCAGCCATATGGTGTGCAGGTTGTGTTTCTGTTTAAATGTTTGTGTATGTATAGTGACAGTGCTGTTGAATTCTGGATTGTGACTGGTCAGAAGGTGTCGATTAATTTTCTATAACAGCAGCGCAGCTTTATATTAATGCACTCGTTCTAATACGCTATCGTTTCCATAGTAACGGCTCATTCACTGGGACTTGTACACCGGACACTTGAAAAAAAAAAAAGACGTGTGTAATCGTTGATACAGTGAAGTTTTCAGTAAGGAAACGTTTATTTAATATTTATGAAAGGAATTTCCAGTTACATATCTGACCGAAGTCTGGGGACTACGTCAGCGTCGTAGTGGAATCTTCCACCTCAGTCACGTCCAAGCCGAGACGGGCTAAACGTACCCGTCTTTCTGCTGGCTCTCCTCATCTCACTGGAGAAAAAACACGATATCAATTATTTACAAGCTCGCTCTCTCGCTGGCAGCCTGACAAACACATCACTCATCAGCAAGGTCATGTTTTTAAAAAGCTTGTACAGACAGAGAGAGTGTAATACGATGACTGGGTGATAAAATGCTAGGAAATGACGTGAATGTTATAAAAACTTAGCACCAGAATATATATACGCACAAAACACACCGGTGTTGTAAGGTCTGATTTTCTTCCTGATTTCACTTCCAGGTTAGTGAATGTTACGAATTCCTGCAGGGTTTCATTTTCAACATGGCTGCTTTTTCAACTGGCCTCTCTTCTTTATTTTATAGCTTCTACAGATCAGATGGAGTGATAAAAACTATCTTTGTTTGATGAATCATTTTTATATTTTAAAATGCTGTTGAGGGAGTGGAGGAGTGACAGGACGGTGTGATGAAGCAGAGTTCCTGTTCCTGTTACAAAGCACTGACACTGGAGACTCCTTCCATAAATTTTACATAAACCTTTAATCTCCTTGTAGAAAACTTCACCATATCAACGATTATCCTTAATCCGTTTATGTGGAGCGTCCACTGTACACGTCCCTGTGAATGAGCTGTTACTATAGAAACGATAACGTAATAGTACAAGCGCATTAATATAAACCTGCGCTACTGTCAGAGCTGCTGTTACAGAGAATTAATCAACACCTTCTGACCAATCAGAGTCCAGAACTCAACAGCACTACTACAATTTCCTCCTTCCTCCAGCTTGACCTCCGAACTACATGTATGCTTTCATCATAAAGAGAAAGTCATAACTACTGCAGGGGGAAAACTGGCGAATTAGGGATCTAGCCTAGTCGAGCGAATTTAAAATAAAACGGTGTTTACTGAAGCTCAGGTCTGAACCTCGATCTGTTATTATTTTAGAGACTGAACTGATGCCAGGTTTTGGCCCTCAGCTTCTCTGTGATTGTCTGACAAGGCCACGTCAAAGCGATACGACAGTGTTCAGAGCCACACTCAAATATCACGCTGTTTTCGGCTCATATCAATCCGATTAGATCGGACACCCTCGATCACGTGACCTCCTGTCCTGGATTAAACCTGCACCTGTGAGCTTGTAATGGTATAACACTATATCTAATGCCTTGTGTTCAGCTTTCACGAGAAGATTCATAAGAAATATGTAATACTTATGTACGCTTTTAATGTTCTAGTCACATTTTAGTCTCAGGTCCTCTACCAGAAGTCTGAGCTTTGATGACGTGTGGTGCAGATTACAGAAGGACACATACTGAAGAATGAATGTTCTATGACATGATGCATTCAGAGAAGTGTTTCATAATACCTAGTGGCTGAGGAATTACGTTGTTGTAGTGCCATCTAGTGGTCGTATAGAAGATTGCCACTCATTCCACCAGGCCAGTGGGAGAACTTTGTCCCAATGTTCTCCAGGTCCATCATTACATTACATTCAGGTTCTACTCACACTGCCTTTCCAGATCAGCTCTGTGTTCAGCTGTGTTCAGCAGTGCTGTCTACACCTGCACCACCATCAGCATCCAGCACCATCACAGCAAAGCACAAAACAAGCAGCAACTCATTCATCATGACATCATCAACACACAAATAACACACAGTCAGTCACGTGACTCGCTCTTCCTTTCAACGTTCTCGCTTTCCTTTCAGCAAACATTGACGTTTGAATCTACAACAAAACACACCAACATGTCATTTAGATAACTCATTATCATTTGCTGAGAGAGTTTGAGCACTTACAGTCAGAGAGGAGAGGAGAGGAGAGGAGAGGAGAGATGAGGGAGCAGAAGGTCCAGGTGTAAAATAATAAAATAATCTCTAATCCTGACACTGAGCAAATTTCCTTCTCTCTCTTTCCTACTATTCCTTTCTGAGCTGCATTTTTATGTTTCTAATCCAAATTCATCCTGAATTGGTTTTGTCTGCTGCACTGTTAGAAACCAACAACTTCACTAAAGCAAACTGATCTAAATAAACTGCCACTTCTACATCACGTGATCAGATTAGACCCATCCCATTGGATAGATCTTAACAATCAACAATTCCACATTAGCACAAAATGCAATCTTTCCTGAGGAAAGTTGTAATGAAGGACGAATAGAAAAGTAAGTGATAGTTATGAATAGAAATACATGTCTTCAGGCTTCACTGTGTACTAGTAAAATGTGGTAGTGCAGATATTCACACCTCCACAGTGAGGAGGAAGTAATTAACCACAAAGTGACGTGACCTGAGCAAACCATGCTAATAACGTGAAATATGGACCTGTTCTACATGTGTACCTTTGACCCTTTGACTGAATGTACTGAAAACATTTCTGCTAATTCCTGTCGTCTGTAAACGCTAGAGGTGACCTCTCAGTGTGGGGTTTTTGGATTTATGTATTTATTTATTTATAGAAAAGTGGATCTTGTAAGATGATTTATTCATTTGTGTAGGGGTCAGTAGTGAGACCTTTGACATTTTGAAGGTTATACATAAACATTCAGTCATTTCAGCATTAAAGGAAGGCTTTACCGAAAAGTCACATATACACAGTACCCTTTCTAATGTACTCAATCAGCCAGGACATGTTTAACCTCTGACATTTGCTTTTTTTTAAAAAAATTATTTTATTTATACTGGATCTACACTCCTTCGTTTTCAGTGACATCATTGCAATCTACTCAGTTACCTACAATGCAATGCGCTTGTAACTACGCAGCCATTTTGAATACCTAATGGATTGTTTCTGTCATGCAGATAGGGCTTCTTACCTGAAATTCAAAATATTTCATTTAATTTCTTTTTAAAAAAAAAAAAAAAAAAACTTTCCACTTTATTAAAACACAATACGAAATACATGTTCATGAAATTCTCCTACATTTAACTCACTCTCCCCAGGCGACAGTTTACCTATATGTACCTTAGCAGCATCTTGTTTGCTTGATTAATGCACCATATCTATAGAGTTGTGGATCGTCTCGGGGCCCTGATTAATAATAACTTTCAGAACCTTTCTGCCAAAACCCAGTTGTTTTACATTCTTTGAAAATTTGGTCCTAATTTAGGAAACATTTTGGTTTAGTCGCTATGTCAGTGAAAGTCCTCATTACAGATAATCATCTGCTTCTCGCCTCTCTCACTGACGACAGCTTTAACAGACAGTACAGTAAGAGTGTCTCGAATATTAGCATATTGTTATTGTTGTTGTTTTGGCTGCTCCCTTTAGGGGGCGCCAAAGCCGATCATTGGTCCGCATATTTGATTTGGCACCAGTTTTTATATTTTCATTTGAACAAGCCAAATTCAATCTGCCACCACAGCACATCTTTCGATACAGTTTCCATTTCCTGTTCTACCATTTGCGTCAGCTCTGAATTTAATTTTAGACTCTAAACCAGAGACAAGCAGCATTATCACGAAGATATTTTCAACTATCTTATATAAGCAGGATTAAACTAAACTGAGACTCAGTGTGCAAAAAACACTACTTGTATACGCATTTAACCATGATCATATTAAATTTAATGAGCTCTATATGTGTCTGACACTTCAGACACTCTCTGTAGTCTCTAGTTTCTGGTCTTGGCCAAGCTTGATGTCATTCTGGACCTCTAATTTGAATCTTCAAATATATCAGGAATAATACATAAACCTTGTCCTTTAATTGGACCCTTTGGTGTACCATCAGAAGATCTCACTTCAGTAAAGCACGGTTAAACAGTTTAGCCTTCTCCTCTCTCCTAGTAAGACGTCTAATTCCTAGGGACTGGAAAAGAGACTATTCCCTCCGTCCCCACACACACACTAACACACCTTCGGCCAATGGATCTGTGAAGATATGCATTTTCTTCAAGATAGAAAAGATGGAAGAAGTGTGGTAATGAAAGTACAATGAAAGTAAAGTATGACATCAATAATAGTTGTTATAGTTGTTATAAGTGTTGTTGTAATTAATTCATTGTTTGTATTTGTGTTAGTTATACAGGAACTCCTATAAAAAATACCTTAAGCAAAATAAATAAATAAATAAATAAATAAATAACATATATGCCAACTAAAATGTCTTTACTGTAAACCTCACCCTCAAACCACATCCAGTTTTTCAGTAATGCCATTCTGATGTGGTTTAGGACCCAGTAGAACTTCCTGTTACCTATAAATGTGAAAGAAAAAAAAACCCTCACTGTTATTTATTTTCTAATTATCTGTTAAGAATCTCGGACAGCCTTAATTCCTTTTTTCCCTCATCATAGTTTGTTATTGTTACACCTATCCTGTTATTGTACACATTCATTGTTAAAATCAAGGTTGCAGAGCTTAAAGGTTGATGATGTCCTTTATTGTGAGGGTTTAAAGATTTGGACATGAATGGAATGAATGGAAAAGGTTTTGGAGTCTAGACTTTAGAGCTTAGACATAGACTTAGAGAAGTAAAGAAGCAAATTCCCCCACATTTGAAGTGTGGGAGGCAATAAATGTTTAAATATTTTCAAAATATTCCTTCAAGTGGAGAAATAATTACATATTCTGTGTAGTTTGTGTTTTATGATGTATATTCACTCCTTTACTGGTAAGAACTCGAATGAAATGTGATAAAAACCTTAAAAAAAAAAAATCCATTACGTCATACGATAATCACAAACAGAGAAATTCTCAGAAGTCATTAAAGATCATCTAGACTCTGCTACTTGTTTTTAATGATTACAGTTTTGGGGTGTAGATGAAACTTAGAGATTGTTTTATTGAGAAACAGGTGTGGGGTTTTTTCATAAATGTGCACACACACACACACACACACACACACACACACACACACACAACGTAGCTTCCTGCAGGAAGTCACACCCAGAGCAGAACAGATCTGTAAAGAGGAAGTGAGGTGCAACACTTCTATGAAGTATTCAAATCCTTCTTCTGTTCCCGTACAAGTTAGTATTGAAATATTGCTGATGCAGAGAAGCTGAAAGTCCAAAACTTGTTTATTCTTTTGTGTTTATTCTTAAATAGTGGTCTGAGGTTTTAAAATGCTCCATATTTTAAAATGCTTCATAACTAAATGTTACAACTGATAGGATCCAAAAGCTGGTTAGAGGATGTGAAAGAGGTTTAGGGCAGCTATAAAGTTCAAGTGTGGACATGCCAGTTTTTATAGTATATTTAGATCTGATATATATATATATTTATATCGGAAAAGGGGTTGCAATTTTTTTTGCACAGATGTCATTTTGATTTCGTTCACTATAAATGTCTGACATGCACTATTTGACCATTCCTTGTTATAGTGAAAGAACACATAAAATTACTTTTCTTGCTTTTTCACTCGTAATCTGACTGCAATCAGAAAGTGATGCACACTGCATTACTGACACAACTTCCTGCACTCTGACACAGAAACACCGTCAGACTGCTGACTATTTGGAATGCGGCCCAATTTTCACCCTCAGAATGTACGAAAGACAAAACCTGCAGTCAGAAAAAGGTGGAGACAGTCAGAGATAGTTGGAGAGAGTTGAAGGCAGTCACGCACATGTGGAGAAAGACAGAGACAGTCAGAGACAGAGACAGCTGGAGACAGAAGGAGGCAGTCTGAGATAGTCGGAGACAGGCGTAATCAGAGACCGTCAGAGGCAGCTGGAGACAGATAGAGTCAGTTGGAGAAAATCCTAGATAGTTGGACACTGTCTGAGACAATTGGAGAGAGTTGGAGACAGTCTGAGGCAGAAAGAGCTGGAGAAAGTCAGAGACAGGTGGAGATAATTTATGACAGAGGCAGTTAAAAAGAGTTGAAGGCAGATAAAGAAAGCTGGAGACCGTCAGGGACAGTCAGAGACAGTCAGAGACAGAGACAGTTGGAGACTGTTGGAGACAGTCAGAGACAGTTGGAGACAGTCAGAGAAATTGTAATTGCTGTAATTGCTGTAGCTCTGAAGCCTTTCTGACTTTATTACGTTTGTCCCTCTTACATGAGAGCGAAGTTTGCGTTAGCTCAACCACAAGCCCAGGGCTGCTCATATCTGTGCAGCTCAACACAGGAAGTGTTACACTGACACTTCTTACGCTGCACCAGCCCTTCTGTCCACACACACACACACACACACACACACACACACACACACACACACACAAGCACATCCGAGAAGGAAGCAACTTATTCAGAACTATCTAGGAAAGAACATAAACATCTATATCCTGACAAACGGATAACATGCTCAAGCACAAACTGAGTGAGTATTTTTATGACTACCGGTGTGTGTGTGTTGTGTGTGTGTGGGTGTGTGTGTGGGTGTGTGTGTGTGTGTGTTTTTCTCTGTGGTGGGCTGTATGAAATAAACCTCCATGAACTTCATTCTGATTTCCTGCAAAATTGAAATGATACCCACCACAGAGACGTCTGTTCAGTGTTGTTTTCTTGCTACTGAGAGCAAAAGCAGTGTTTCCTGGAGTTTAAACTAAAAAAGTTTGAATTCATGAGTCAAACAACCGCAATTTGATCACGGTAGCACCACAACTCTGTCATTTCAAACAGCTTTAAGCTGGATCTGCGTCATATCTCCGTGTCTCTGGATCACGATAAAGTTGTAGATAATTCATCTATGGAATTACGTGATTCATAAAACAGTTATTAAGTGCCACTGATGGCGAGCTAATGCTTCATGTATAAGATAAATGATAAAGGAGTGGGAAAACACACGATCATAAGCTTCCATATGATACGAGTCTTATGTTTTGACCACATGAGACACGTGGAACCACCGCAGAAACTCATAAATATGATTTTAGTGAAGTTACAAAATTAGACTTTACTCATGGACGGGTTTGTGGAACAGAAATAATGAAATATCTTTTTTGTGTATTCACACACATCCATCCACATCATCATACACTTTGGAACCAGCAGAGTGTTTTCCTATCAGAAAGGAATCAGGAGTTCAAGCAAAACACCTGTAAGATGCTAAGAACCATAATTTATTCAGTGACCCCTTGAAAAGCCCTTTCTGTACCTCGCGCTTACCCAGTTAACACGTACTATCTTTTAATTTCATTAAACGCTTTCATTATCATGATCATCTCAGTGACATCAACGGAAAATATCTTGAATATAGTCAAACTGATCTAGTATTTCCTATTATAAGATTACAATAAACAAAATATATGATTAAAACCCATTTCTACACTTTTTTTTTTTAACTCATTTCAAGCTGGAAATAGTCTTCAGCTAATTTTACGCAAAATCTTAATTAATTTCTAGAAAGATGCAAAATTATCTGCCAAGAAAATTTAAACCTTTTAGTTAAATTAGTAAAAATGTCTAGACAAAAGGTTTAATACCAAATATATTTGGTATATTGTAATCTTATAAAGGAAATACTGGATAAATAGTTAATAAAATAAACAACAGAAAAGAGTTTTACTGTATAAAAAGTGCTTGTTGTGGGTCAGGACGTGTAGTTCTAGGTATTATTTATTTACGGCAGTTCTATGACACTCTGGTTAAAAGAACTGTTCAGAAAAAAAATGAAGATTTTTTTTTAGATATTATATATTGTTTATAACGTTTAGATTTTATTTTATATTACAATATACTTGCCAATGATAGTCATGTTTATGTAGCTAACTTTATACATTACTATTAGCACTGATCATTCACAACCCTGATACTTCATAGCTTTATTTACAGGCGAATTTGCGTTTATTTTATCACCTCATCTCGGAAAACTTAAAGTTACAGCTTCGCCTCTAACTGTTACAAAGAACTGACACTGGAGACTCCTTCCATAAACGTTAAATAAACGTCTCCTCACTGATCAACGATTACATGTTTTTTAAAAATCTTTTTATCAATAGTGGAGCATCCGCTGTACACATTCTGGTGAATGAGCGGTTACTATATAGACGATAACATTTTAACATATTAATATAAACCTGTGATTTGCAGCTGCAGTGGAGTGAAGATTAATCAACACCTTTCAAAGGGGGGTTTTTGAGCTCATCAGTGGCTTAGAAAATGACTTTACTGCCTTACAAGTAAAACTAAAGCAAACTTGGCTTTCTTTCTGGTCTTATAGTTTATATATAAGCTACACAGTTCAGCATTGATGATATTTTAATAGTAAGACTGCTTTCATTACATTTATTTATTTTTTTTACCATTTAAAGGATGATAGCTAATTCTTTCTCTGCCTGTCACCAGGTTTTAAGTGGTTTGGGAGTCTGGGTAACCTTTCCTTTCGTCGCAAGTCGGACGCAGCGAAGGAAAGTTCCCAAAAGGATGACCTGGCGCCCATCGACGATGAGGAAATGCGCCCTCGCTGCCCGAGCTACGCCCGTTCCAGTGAAATGTACACCCACATGGGCACCATGCCTCGCCCTAAGAAAAAGAAAGATAAGAGCATCAAGGCTAAAAGTCAGGATCAGAAGAGTCTTAAAAATAAAACCAAGACCAAGAGCAGCCCCTTGGGCCGGAGTCAGAGCATGAGATGTTCGGACTACGTGATCGAGTCGCCTCTCCTCAGCGCTCTCAATGGCAAAGCGCTCTCAAGCCTGCACGGGAACAACGTAGACAACAAGCTCACGCCAGAACAGCAGAAAGCTGAGTCCAAGGAAGAACCTGAAGCTGTGAGCACTGAGCAGAGCCATAAAGATCCGGATAACGCACATTCAAAACCCGCAGAAGATCCAGATCCACCTCCGGATGCTCTCCAGGAGAAACCAGCACTGCCTAGGAAGAGCAGTCTTTCTGTAAAGACCGCTGTGGACCTGCAGGAGGAAAACACTTCCGCCGTCAGTCAGCATCATCAAGAGAAAGAAGAAGAGGAAAGAAAAACAAGTCCAGTTCCTGAAAGGTAAGAATGCTTTACTCGGGTACCGAGCAATAAAGCCACGCAATAAATAGCGTAACATTATTACCGCAGCTCTGTTGAATTCTGGACTCTGATTAGTCAGAAGGTGTTGATTCATTTCCTATAACAGCAGCTCTGATAGAGAAAAAGAGTGGCTAGTGAAGGAGCGATGGTTTGTAGCTGCTACAGCATACTTTTATTTATTTTTTTAAAAATATGATCTATAATAAATTCAAAAAATCGTAATCGTTGATAAATTGTTGTGGTATAAGAGGAACAAAGCACTTGTTGTTTTAGGAAAATAATTAACTTTGAAGTGCTAGCAATAACTCTGCTAATCAACGATCCCTGTTGTTGATTGTTTTCCTAGAAAAGCACCCCCCCCCCCCCCAATCATGTTTTATTCCTTATACAGATGCGCTAGGATAGCATCTATTATCAGAAAGGTTTATCTAAAAGCATATGTTGCCATAGAAACTGAGTGAGAAGTTAGCTTGCTCTGTGGAACCCCTCCCTGCACTTTTCTTAACAAGCATCTCTTAAAACTGGCCGCATTGCATTGTGGGATACAGTACCACAGAGTTTTATGTTATTCACACTTCACATACATGTGTAAATGACTTACTACACTATACACACTCCATACTCAACCCCACCCAAAAGCAGTTTGTATCATGTTCTGTTTTATGATCATTTAATATCCAAATAATAAAGAAGAATTTATGTCCCGCGAATAAATCAGTCATCAAGATCAAATCATGGACGCTGCCTGATGTTGGGACTCATCTGTTTCTCTGAACAAATTTTTATTCTGAAAGAGAAAAGTCACTGCTATTCCACTTCATCCGTTAGAGGGCGCCAGATATTAAAACAATAAACCTTAGATTTTCCACAGGAGGCGCTGTTCTGAAAACACACCGACTGTTTTACACTTACACTCTGACCTCAGGGGGGTGAGGTTAAGATGTATGAGGCAATAAACACTCAAATTTCATTTCTGTCTTGTAAATTATTCTGAATTATTATTATTATTATTATTATTATTATTATTATTATTATTAGTAGTAGTAGTAGTAGTAGTAGTAGAAGTAGTATTTAATCTATAATCTATTATATAATATATATTTTATTATTGTTAGTTATAGTAGTATCAGTAGTAGTATTGAATCTATAATCTAATATATATATATATATATATATAATTAGTAGTATTTAATCTGTAATCTATTATACAATATATATTTTATTATTGTTATTATTATTATTATTAGTAGTAGTAGTAGTTAATTTATAATCTATTATATAATACATATTTATTTTATTATTAGTAGTAGTATTTAATCTATAATCCATTTTATATGTAATATTATTATTATTATTATTATTATTATTATTATTATTAAAACAAAAGAAAAAGTATTTAGTTAAGATGTATAATGCAATAAACACTAAAATTTAATTTCAGTCTAGTAAATTATTCTGTATTATTATTATTGTTATTATTATTAGTAGTAGTAGTAATAGCAGTATTTAATATGTAACCTATTATATAATATATCTGTTATTATTATTATTATTATTAGTAGTAGTAGTAGTAGTATTATTATTATTATTAGTATTCAATTTCAATTCAGTTTTATTTGTATAGCGCTTTTAACAATGGACATTGTCACAAAGCAGCTTTACAGAAATAAATGGATTCACAAAAAAATAGTAGTAGTAATAATAATAACGGTATTTAATATGTAATCTACTATATAATATATCTGTTATTATTATTATTAGTAGTAGTATTTAATCTATAATCCATTATATATATATATATATATTTATTATTATTATTATTATTATTATTATTATTATTATTATTATTATTATTATTATTAAAACAAAAGAAAATTATTTTCTATGAAAAAACACATAAAATACAAACAAGCATTATAAATACATATAAAAGCTCTATGTAAAAGCAATCAAAATAATAAAAATGAAAAACTAAAGAAAAAAAAATCATAAAATACCTCATCCGAGTGGTGGAGAGGCGCAACAGATTTTTCAGTAAGATGTCCTTGACTCTGCTCTTGCTCCTAAAAATGTACCAAGTACCAAGATATTAAACTTCTGACACATTCTAGATATTAAAAAGAAAATCATGAGCAATAATTTGGAGTTCGTACACTTACCCAGTTAATACACACACTCTTAGAATAAGCTATTCTTCAAGGGTTTTTAAGGGCTCATTATATAATTAAGGGTTGGAATTACAAATCAGGAAAACAGTAACTACGTGGAGTAATCACACACATCTAAAATACTGATATAGTTCATTACATATACATGAAATCATCTGTAACATATTTTCAGTATTTTTGTGGACAGAAATGTGTGATTTAGTGAGATGTGTGTTATTGTGTTCAGATGCGTGTGTGTGTGTGTGTGTGTGTGTGTGTGTTACTGGTGGTATCGCATCGCTTCTTCTGTTCGTGTGTAAAAATTCTGAAGATTGTTTTTTTCTCTCCTCAGTCAAAAGGGAACCACAGACAGTCAAGGGGAGTATGTAGAGGTAAGACACATGTCTGTCTGTCTGTCTGTCTGTTTGTCTGTCTGTCTGACTGTTTGTGGTGGGTTTCTTTCTTCAATTTTGATTTTTCACATCTATTCATTCCTATCTATTAACTGCTGGATGCAAAATTAGGTTAGGTTACAGTAAAGTTTAATCAAAATCTACAAATAGTGTAGTGTAAAGGATATTAAGGAAATTAATAGCATCATGTCAGTCCAAACTGCGTTTTCCTTCCTGAATATAATATAAATATTTTTTTAATAACTCGTCTGGTGAAACACAGACTGCGCTCACTCTCTTCTTCATCATTTTCATCACGTTTGAGTTTGTTTTATTTGTGTATAAATTGTAAAACAGGAGGACACATTCCCCTTTTTCATGCACAAATGTCCAATTTTTTGATCCTGTGCTCAGATTACTCTGCTAGTATGAATCATTAGTAATTTAATAATGATTAGCTTGTGGAACTGAATTCTCATCTTTACAGTTTTCACATCACATCACTGTAGTGTGTGTGTGTGTGTGTGTGTGTGTGTGTGTGTGTGTGTGTGTGTGTGTGTGTTGGTGGGTAGGTGGGCACTGAGGTTTTGGTTTATGTCTTTTACTCTTCATTTGACTCAGTGTTTTTCCCCCAAATTCCCTGCATGTTTTTAATTCAGCACTTTAATTAAGCAAATTGTCATTATCATTATCTTAAAAGCAGCATTTAGGCATGTAATAAAATCCGTGTGGGTCTTTTTGGCTGCTGATGAACTGCACTTTAATAGTTTTGCTGTCTTAAGACATTTACCAGGCAGTTTAGATAATGAATTCCTCTTGTGATCTTTAGTTGTAATGCAGCTTTTGGACACTAGATGGTGCTGCAAATATAGTTTATTCTGTCCTCAGGAGTGTGTCAGGAGCGATCATGACTTCTACATGAACATTAACACACACTGAAAGCACAAAACTCACACGTTGTTTACTTTTTCATTCTTGTGCACATTTTGGATCAGCAGTTCGTCTTTATAGGAGTGTATTCAGAGCAGTTGCTAGCATTGCTAATGATGAATGAGATCAAGTGAATCAGCTCTAATTAATTAGCCATGTTGGCAATTTACTGCGGTTTATTTCTCTAGTGATGTGCTGATATTTATAGTTCCTCCATCTCCAGTGTTTCTCCTCCTTCATCTCTGGTACAGTCTCTCTCTCTCTCTCTCTCTCTCTGTCTTCTTTTTTCCCCATCCGTGTAAAACTTTAATGGCGCTACGTCGAGCTGAGGATGCGGCCTGAGTGCTTTACAGCGAGACGAGTTTCTCTGAATGGCAGCAGCGCAGCAGGAAGCTACAAACAGACGCCGTGTGGTGCTGGAGCTGAGGAACAAATTAGAATTTTTTTCCCTACTCCACAACTCCACCCGTCCCATGCCAAAGGTTCCACTTGTATGGCTTTTGGCACTGTACGAGATTAGGACGATTTTATGTCTAGGAACTGTTTCAGTTCCACCTCCTGAGTTGTTGTTGTTGTTGTTGTTGTTTGTTTTGTTTTTTTCAGGTCACGGACTATAGAGGTGGAGTTTGCTGTACTGGATATTATTAATTTGAACCTTTTAAACAAATAAACATTTCCGAACCCTTTAGAAATACTTTGAAGTACTGAAGAGTTGTGGAACCTTCTTGGAAAACTTTTTGGAAAAAGTTGCAAATCCTAAACAGATCAGGAGCCTTTTGAAGAATGAAACAGTTCTGGAATGAATTGAAGAAAGATTTTTTACCTGGTTCGCATTTAGCCACGCCCACAAAACTCCATAAAAATGCAGAACCTCACTGAAAGTTGAAAACAATAAAAGTGGCATCTAAAAGGTAAAAGAGCGCCTCCTGAGCACGTCATGTGTTAGGTCTTCCAGTAACGCAGCTCAGCCATTGCAGCGTGTCAGCTACCACACACACACACACACACACTCTAACGCTTACTCTTTTTGTAGGGCGCCATTACTTTTGTCCTGCTTGCAAGACTAATCTTATTGTCTTAATTTATAGATTTGTTTTGGAATCACTTTCTGTTGCGTCATAACAGCTGAGTTCTGCAAAATGTAAAAATAAATGAGTTAAATTTGACAGCGTAATCCGTGTATAAATCTCAGTAACTCATCGACAGTTATTCGGATCTGAAGCCGATCAGTCGAGGTTCAGACTCCGGAGAGAAACGTAGGATACGAACGATTTTTCCCCCAAATAACCTGATTTTCATGACCACCACCATCTCTCATGTAAATGCTTCTGCAAACGAAGGAACTAAAATGTTGAATTTATGAATAAATTTGTTTGTAGCCAGCGCGATAAACATGCGCATGGTGGTGATGTCATCAGCGTCGGTCGCTAAGAGGAGGAAAAGGTGTGAGAGAGAAAATGAGATGGAAATGTAAACAGCGGCGATATGATGGAAAGCATGACAGATGCAGGACTGGGAGAGAGAAACAGTGATAAAGAAAGAGAGAGAGAGAGAGAGAGAGAGAGAGAGAGAGAGAGAGAGAGAGAGAGAGAGATTGATTCATATGACGACAACATGAAGTGAATCGAGCAGCAGTGCAGCGAAACAAGATCTTCATACAGGATATTGTTATGTAAGTGTGTATGTATAGATAGATACATAGATAGTCAGATGGAGGGAAATGGATGGATCGTGGTGGGTAATGGGTCTGGCACTGAGGAGAGAGAGATAGAGAGAGAGAGAGATGGGTGGAGGAGATGAGTGGGTAATGGTATAAATGGGAAGGGTGGGTTTATGTGAAGCTAATTAATGTGCCTCTGGCACACGGCCTAGCGACTGTCCAAGACAACCCCCTTCCCACACACACACACACACACACACACACACACACACACACACACATGCACAAACATGGTTTTGAAATTATTTTACAGATCAGTGCACATCATTAACTACTATTTAATCATACGTACTTAAATGCTACCAAAATTCCACAACGTAACTGTAAATACTAGAAATATGCTCTGCTTTATCCCACCACCCTGCCGTTGATTAGTTTACTAGAACAGCACCACACACGGTGTTTTATTCCTCATCATGCGCAGACGCATTGATTAGGCCTGTAAATTGACTTGTCATGGTTTTGGATTACTTCAACAGATCAAATACGGAGATGCTCATGAGGAAATCAGACCTCAGCTTGGACAGGAGCCACAGGGGGGGAGAAAAAAAACTCCATTACCCAGAATTCCATTCAGGCTTCTCGAGTCTGATTAATGTCAATGAAAGAATGGGAAGGTGAGGGAGCTGGACCCTGTAGGCAAAGTCAGAGAGAGAGAGAGAGAGAGAGAGAGAGAGAGAGATATTCATGACCACTCACAACTCTCAATCTCTCCACTCATCTTCTCGTTTCTGCCTTCAGGATGTAACCGGAGTGATTAATGTTTAACACGGAGAGAAAAGGGAAAGAGGGAGAGGGATTGATTGAAAGTGTGAGGAGGGGTTTGGGATAGAGTTGTGCTTGGCACAGAAATATGGATCTGTGTGCAGGAGAGAGAAAACAAGAGAGGGGGATAAAGGGGGAGAGAAGAAGAACAAACAGACGCTAAGAAGTAGGACAGGAGGGTACGAGAAGGTCAAAAGATAGAGAGAGAGAGAGAGAGAGAGAGAGAGAGAGAGAGATTAAAGCATGCAGGTGAATATTAGGAAGAACATACTATTATCTGACCATAATTTTGCATATGTATATAATTCCTGAGCCAAAACACACACATGCACGTCACACACATGACAAAGGATCAGTGCGTTATCCCCTGGAACAAGTGGAACATAAAGCACATGCTTACAGGATTAGCATCAAAGCTACAAACGCACACTCGTGTAATTCTACATGCTAATTCTACATGATATCTTTCATCTGTCCAGTAAACTGTGTCCGTAGAACACAAAAGACAGAAGGACATATCAGCGTCTTTAAATCCTTATATAGAAATGATAGCCGCTCTTTAAAGACCATATATGGAAATGAGGGCGTGCCTTTGAATCCATATATGGAAGTCTTAGGAAATAGGAAAAGGTTAGCCGTAGCTAGCATGAGGATCTCTGACAGAATTTTGAGACTTAATACGCAAAAAATGTCTGTGCCTCACTGTACTTGAACAGTTAAGTGCGAAATTAATATAAAAAAAAACTCCAGCAAAAAACTCGCACACCAAAATTGAACATTTTTCAAAATTGTCAAGCATCATCACTTACGTTATAGCACCTATAAACACTCGCTCCCTCACCAGCTTCTCTTTTTCTCTGTCTTGAAGTTGTCGTGTTACTGAGAAACCGCAAAGAAGCGTAAACTCCTCTGTCCTGAAAATGTCAGAAAACGTAAAGTTACAGCTTCACCTCTGACTGTTACAGAGCCCTGACACTGGAGACTCCTTCCATAAATGTTACATAAACATCTCTTTACAGAAAACTTCACCATATCAACAATTTTTTAATCTGTTTATTACAAGTCCCTGTGAATGAGCTGTTACTATAGAAACGATAACATATTAGAGCGAGCGCATTAATATAAACCTGCGTTACTGTCAGAGCTGCTGTTATAGAAAATTAATCAACACCTTCAGCAGCAAGGTGGTGTAGTTTATGAAATATGTACATGTATTTTAGACAGTTTTAGGCTTTGCATTGTTGAAAGTGTGCACTTTTTTTGGCCACAGACCCACTGCAGTACCTTTGCAGACCACTGGGGGCGCTCTGATGGGAACCTGAGCAGGGTTGCAGCAGTGTTCTAGCTTGTGGAGCTTGTTAACAGGGTTCTGTCATGTTCCTGGAAAACAACATAGAACACATTGAACACACACGCTCAGTTTATGCACATTGAACACACACGCTCAGTTTATGCACATTGAACACATATGCTCAGTTTATGCACATTGAACACATATGCTCAGTTTATGCTATGCCTACAAGCAAGTGTGTGTGTGTGTGTGTGTGTGTGTGTGTGTGTGTGTGAACTCAGAGGGAGCGTGTATAAAGCCTGGCCTTGTCCTCCCCCACTTAAGCCCACCCTACTTTGCTTTCTTTTAGAAGGAATAAAAGGGAAAATTCCTTTCAGAAGGTGCTGAATGCATGAGGGGCATTCTCTCTCTCTCTCTCTCTCTCTCTCTCTCTCTCTCTCAGTGTCTCTCTATCAGTATTGTTTGAAATCCTGGTGGAGGGTGTTGAGGAGGGAGTGGGTGGGGTCTCAGTGGCTGCTAGAATCTCTCTGGCTTTCCTCCCTCCCCCGTTCTATCCATCCCTCTCTCTCTCTCTCTCTCTCTCTCTCTCTCTCTCACACACCCCCACCTCCTCCTTTCATCCGAGAGCGATGAGGTAATCCCTGCCAGCTCTCTGAAGCATAGACAGTGCGGCTCTGTGCTCACACGCTCTTGTACGTATCCTGAGTGTGTGCGTGTGTGTGTGTGTGTATGCATGTGTGTATGTGCATGTGTGTGTGAGTGTGAGCGACGAGGGGCATGACCCGGACCTTCTAGTGGACCCTAAGACGAAAAAGAGAACTGGATAGAGGGAGACAGGAGGAGGAAAAGAGGAAGCATGACGGAGAGATGCAGTCTGTGGAGCGCCCTGTCTGCAGCCGCCTGCTGCTTCTACAGGGGATCGTTCATGCAGGTGCAGGAGTGTGTGTGTGTGTGTGTGTGTGTGTGTGTGTGAGGGGGTTTGAGGGCAGGTATGGGATTGCATGACATCATCATGCATGTTCATCGCATCTTTAATGATATTCAGTGTCTAATACTCAGAGCATATGACTGATGCACATGTTTGTAGATGTGTGTGTGTGTGTTATTGCACTGTTGTTGTGTTGTGTTGTTGTTGAGCACATCCACGCTCACGTGCATTTCTGATGATGATGATGATGGTGGTGGTGGTGATGATCTCACAGCGCTGAGTGTGTGCAGGCTGGAGTCAGTGCAGTGTGTTCACAGTGCTGAGTGTGTGCAGGCTGGACTCAGTGGAGTGTGTTGTCATCCTGTGGTCGTGTAGTGGGTTGTCACAGAGCTCGAGGCTCAGGTGAAACCGAAGAAAGCATCAAAAACGCCGAACTGGAGGTCATGCTTTAGCTTTCAGAGAGGAGATATGGTTTCACAGATGCTGAGAGCTGAGCCCAAATCTGTCCGAGCCTGACACACGATCCTGCACACACTTTTCAGCAGCATGATGGAGAATTTAGACTCTGCATTGTCATTTAATCCTAAAATATTTCCAGATCATTCTTGTGAGTGTGAGAAAGTGTGTTGCAGAAGTTATATCCAGCTAAGTTTTATTCTTCCTCCCTTGTGAAAGTGTTGTTCAGTTACAGCCCATTGCTTTAAAAAGTCAATATGGATCATTAGGAGTACTAACACACACACTCACTCACTCGCTGTTCAGTTCTGGATTCTGATTGGCCAGAAGGTGTTGATTAATTTTCTATAACAGAAGCTCTATGCTATGGTTTCTACGGCAACAGCTCATTCACAGGGACTTTTACTTACTCGGACGCTCCACGTAAACACTCCACTTAAAAACATCATCGACATGGTGAAGTTTTCTGTAAGAAGTGTAACTGTTTATGTAACATTTATGGAAGGAGTCTCCAGGATCAATGCTTTGTAAAGCTGTAACTTTACAAACTTTGACTTTACAAACTTTACAAACTGTCTTCAGGACAGAGGAGTTTACACCTTTTTTTTGTCTTACTAACTTTAAGACAGAGAAAAAGAGAGGATGGTGAGGGAACAACTGTTTATAGCTGCTATAATGTGATAGCGATGTTTCACAACATTAAATGCAATACAAATAGGTACAAGTACAATGTCTAATTCTCTGAGAAATGATAATTGTAGTTGTTAGTAAATTGATGTGGTATAAGAGGAATAAAACACGAGGAAAATAATCAACTTCAGGGTGGATGCAGTAACTCTGCTTCATCACTCAGTATTTTACTATAACAGCACAACATGGAATTATAAATTAGTGCATTATGTATAGGATTATTAATCAAGTCAATTATATAATCCTCCATCTGGAGGAACCATTAAAGGTTGTATATAAAACCCTACAACAGAGTTCTTTAAGTAGAACCCCTTTTAGAAACCTAAGAAACCCTTTTTCAGTATTTACTAGTATTTACTCCGAGTATTTACTCCGAGTGTTGTGTTATCCCAGTGGTTTCTGTGTTATAGCCTAAATGTGGCAATAATCTACAATCATATCATCAATATCAGACCCTTAAAAAAATTATATGCATCAAATATTACAGTCGTATTTGTGTTATAATAAGTTTTAACCTGCTTCCTATTAATATAGAGCATCAGTACAGGTGTCTCAGGTACAAGCTTGAAGTAGACGGCTTTGATCATGTGACCAATTACGAACATAAAAAAGTTCATATTTAATCAGGAGAGCCTTTAGATTAATGTGCAATTTTCTTTTCAGATAGACATACATCAGTAAATCTTTTAGAGCTTTACAAACTCTTATATAAGCTCTCCAATCTCTCATTTTTCTCTCTCATGGGTTTTGTTCAGGAAGTGCTGATTCCACGCTTGGCCTCGTAAACCTAATAAATTGATCTCGCTTGTCGCTCCTCTCTCCAAAGCAAATGTGCCAAAATGACTCCACAGTCCACAGTGTGCTTTTAAGAGGACTTTAGGATGCAGCTGTAGGGAGGAGGCTCTATTTTATATCGCTATAGCACTAAGTTAGATCGTCTTCCTCCCTGTTTACACACGCATTCAATCGATCTGCTTAAAAATCCACTTATGCCATCCATATGCACCAAAACAGTGACATCAGAGAACAGATAGAAAACATCACACAGACCAGGAACAGCATCACTATTTATGATAGCAGTGTAACGCAATAGACAGCTGAGGGTTACGGGTGTGTAATGATGCCCCTACGGGTCGTGTGTAGTAATTTTATGCGTATGTAATTCGAGCCACCTGAGCACGATGAGTCTCAGCTGGAGGTTGGTAATGGGGTTTTTGGTCGATGTTCACAGCGAGACGCAGACACACAGGAGAGAGAGAGAGAGAGAGAGAAGGAGAGAGAGAGAGAGAGAGAGAGAGAGAGAGAGAGAGGCTTTGTGTTTGTTTAGGCGTCACAAAGCCACTGACTCAATGGAGCTGAAAGATTGTTCTAGTGTTTAAGTCTAGTGTTTATTCTAGAGTTCAAAATGCATGACTGGATTCGGGACATTCTGCCACAACACTGCTGTATTCTGCATTCTGATTGGTCAGAAAGTGTTGATTTATTTTCTGTAGCAGCAGCTCTGATAGTAGCACGGGTCTATATTACGTTATCGTTTCTATAGTAACAGCTCTTTACAGGGACGTGTACGGCGAACACTCTGCATAAACATATTTAACATTTATGGAAGGAGTCTCCAGTGTCAGCGCTTTGTAACAGTCAGATGTAAAGCCGTAACTTTTCTGACATCTTCAGGACAGAGGAGTTTGCGCTTTTTTGCGGTTTCTTGGTAACATGACAAGCTGCATTTTTTTTTATCTTACTAAATTAAGCAAGAGGCTGGTGAGGGAACGACTGTTTATAGCGGCTAGTGAGATCAGGAACTAATTTGTTTCGCAGATGTCACTATAGATGGATAAAAAGTATAACGTGGCCTGTTTTTTTATAAAATAAAAATAGTAATCATTGGCAGATTGTTGTGGTATAATAGGAACTTTACACTTGTTAGACATTGTAGTCAGTGGAGAGTGGTTATGGGTAAAAATGAGCAATATACAGGGTTAAAGGTCGTGCCATCGGGGTTTCAACTTGCAACCTTCTTCTTGCTTGTACAGAAGTTTTTTTTCAAGTTTGCATGAAGTCTGTTTTGTGGGTGTTTACTGCTCGGAGCCGGTCTGAGCCTCATTAGAAGAGTAAATGTGTGCAGGGTGTATTCGGTCCACTGCATTGTGTGTTTGCTTTAACTCCAAACTCCAAATCTTCCATCTGCCTTTCTGCGCTTGCACATAATCCCTCTATTCAGTTTCTCCTCTGTCACCCCACCGCCACATTTTTGTGTTCAGGATGATTCAGGGTCCATTGCCTTATTATCCTGTACTTAGATTCGCATTGCTCGCCTTTTTATTTTAGCGTTTGAGTCAGTGTTTTAGAGCTGGATGAAGTACTCTAGAGATTGCAAGAATAACAAGGTGCGCAGGGTGCAATTTAACAATATTTATGGCATCCTTTGCATTTTTTTCCCCTCTCTTTCCATCTCTTTCTTTCCCTAATGCATTTGTGGTAACACTATAATATAATATCCTATTATTGTAATAAAAGTAATACGGCTTTCTGGGCTTTCAGCACTTTTCACTCTCTCTCTCTCTCTCTCTCTCTCTCTCTCTCTCTCACTGGATTTCTTGAAAATCCTCTTTGGAACCACTGTCATTTCCCGCCGGGAGGCTGCGACGACGACGGCTGAGCGCCTGTTAACAGGAAAGTTCTGTCTGAGAGAGAGAGAGGAAGAGAAAGAGGAAGAGAAAGAGGTTATCCTAATTACACAGGGCACTTTTCTCTCCTAATGAGCCGCCCTAAACTGTAAAAACTCCCTCCGTTCAGGCTCCATTCATTCATGAGAGAGTGAGTGAGGAGGCCTGTTGGTTTTGATGAACGCAGCATAAAGCTCAGGAAACCCCCCGAGCTGGGATTAGCATTCATTCGTTTTGTGCCTAGCACTCGAGTTAATTATGTTTGCTCTCCTCAGCCTGATGTACAGAAGGAGGACTCGAGAGTGCAGATTTGAAGCTCAGATTCATGTCTATGGTGTCATTTGCCAGGTGATACTGTGTGTTTTAAATAGCGGAGGAGGAATCGTGCAAAAACGACTCCTGTTTGTTTGCTTGTTTGTTTGTTTGTTTGATTGGTTGTTTGGTTTGAAGCAGACGTTGATGAGCTGGTGCGCTAGATTTTGTCTAAAGCTTTCAACCAGTTCACTCAATCATTTCTTCTTTACTTATTTACAAAAAGAGATTGCCTCAAAAACATTCCAGCACATTTCACATTTCAGGCAGATATTTAGCAAACAGATTTTGTGTGAGATCCCAGCTAACAAAGAACATCATCAGAATGTTCAGTGTTTAAAGCTAGAGTGCGTTGGATTTTATTTAATGCTTAAAAAAGCATTAAAGTAAAAAAAAATAAAAAATTCACTGTGAATACTGTTGTACTCCACCCTGACATTTCTGTAATAGTAATTCACAGTAATTGACAGAATTTTTAAACACACACATCGTACGCCAGCTCAGATATGAAAGTAGTACAGCCAAAGGTTTGCCCTCTTTGAGTCAGAAAGCTCACGATAATTGCTGGTGAATTATAACCGAGAAGTCTTTTAGCTTCAACAGCACCTTGTGTTTTAGCTTGATGGTACTTTTAGCTTTGTGAGGAGTTCAGATCTCAAAGCACAGAGACACAGTTATACCTTGTGGCTGTGTCAGTGAACGACAAACACAAACACAAAGCACAAGACAGCTAATGTTAGTGAGCTAACCGGTTACCATTAGCACACCGATTAAAACACAACCACTTGTTTTATATGTATATATATAAACCACAGACTTGTACCACACTAAGCAGTGTGTCAGTACACTGTCACTTTAGTGCACAGAATGTGGTTTGGGACACAGATGAATAAGTATTATTTGCCTCTCCTAGACGTTTAACATATTATGAATATTATTCCGTGAGTAGCTTGCAGTAGCGTTTTTCTACCACAAATCTTACATCCTGTAGCTTTAATAAGAAAATAAAGTTTAACAATACTCGCATAACATTGTGTTAACAATCCTACAGCTAAAATGTTGCAGCAACGTTGTAGTGAAGTTATAGAAACATGTAAAAAACTTGAACTGGAACCAAAAGAAAGTCTTGGTTACGTTTGAGTAGTGAGTGAAAGTGGTATGGATTTGATTGTTAACTTGATCTTTAAGGTCTCGCCCTGTAAAGCCAGCATCAGCTGAACCTTGTGCTACACGTGAACGTTAAGATTTGGGTGGAGTTTCCTAGATGATCAGTGTTAAATGGCCGAGCGAGCATCACATTGAACTCTCTCTCTCTCTCTCTCTCTCCTAGTGAAGGTGATTTTATGATACATAAGCTATTGGGAGTCTCTGATCCAAATACTTTTCTGGATGTGGAGTAGTAAAGTGGTGATGATGATGATGATGATGAAGATGATGGTGGTGGTGGTGGTGGTGGTGGTGGTGGTGGTGGTGGTGGTGGTGATTTTGTCAGTGATTTTTTTTTTTCAGGACAGAGATCAAAGGGAGAGATGTGGTGTCGGCGTGACCGTCACAGGCCTTTTGTGCTCTAAGTGTCTTTAAAAGACTAGAGGAACAAAAGATCAGATAGATACTGAATATAGAGAGTGTCAGAAAGAAAGGCAGAGAGAGAAACAGAGAAATAAAGGGAGAGGCAGCGAGATAGAAATAGAGAGAAAGACAGAAAGAGAGACAGAGAGACCGAAAAACAGAATGACAGACAGAGAGAGAGAGAGAGAGACAGACAGACAGACAGACAGACAGAAATAGAGACACAGACACAAAAAAAAGAGAGAGAGACAGGTACTGAGTGACAGAGCAAGATAGACAGAGTGAGAGAGAGAAAGAGAGAGACAGTCACAGAAAGACAGACAGACAGAAAGAGAGAGAGAGAGAGGCTGTTAACACATCTCTCAGCCCAGCTGTTATGACTCTGGCTTCATTTTCCTCCTCCATCCCCCGATCTTCTCCTCCTCCAATCACCCGTCCATCTTTAAAGGTCAGAATGAGAATGTTATCACAGGACCACGTCTCTGTATCTCAGCTGATCATAAAAGAGTAATAATTTATAGCTAAAGCATCGCGGAGCATCACTCAGCAGTTCGTAAAGATATCAAACCCGAGTGTTTTTGTGTCAGAGTTACGAGATCTCCCTCTGACTTTACACACAGAAAGGAGCTATTGTAGACCCACTTGACCTCAGAGGTCACTCAGGAAATTGGTTCCTGCGCTCATCCCGTAGCTCAGAGCCGCTCCGCCCGTGTCTCGCCGTGTGTACAGATACAGAAGACAGACTTTAAACGAACAAGCGCTTAGAGAACTTTATTAAAGCTGTGTTTTGGTCACAGAAAAGACGGCACGACTTTAAGAAGCTCAGTGAAGCAGGGACGAGTCAGGAGGATCAGTCAGGCATGAACACGCGACACGCACACACACGCCACACGCTAACGCTGCTTTGTAGTGATGGAGGCTTTTATCCTCGAACCTTTTAGATGTGGTGAGCTTTTTTTTTTTTTACGATGACGTTCACCACATTTATAGATACAGACTTTTTATTATTACTTTTATCCAAAGCGACCTTCAAGTGAGGCGGATTAAAATCAAGGCAGTTGAGGTTTAGCATTTAACTGAGAGTGATGTCTGTCTATCCATTCATCCATCCATTCATCCATCCATCCATCCATCCATCCATATATTATACCAGAGAAGTGGAGAAGTCTATTTCATTCTACTGTATCTTGTATATGACTAGAATGACAATAAAATTCTTAACTCCACCCATTCATTCATTCACTCATCTGTCCATCCATCTACCCAACCATCCATCCATCCATCCATCCAACCAACCAACCAACCAACCATCTATCCATCCATCCATCCATCCATCCACTGATCAGTTCATCTGTCCATCCACTTGTCCATCTATCCAACCATCCATCCCTCCATTCATTCATCCCTACATCCACTTAGTCATGCATTCCACTTGTCCATCCACTCATCCACCCCTTCATCCATCCAACCGAACAATCCATCCATCTACTCATCTGTCCATCCATCTACTTGTCTGTACATCCATTCATCCATTTATCCAGTCCCTCAATCCAATCACCCGTCCATCCATCCATCGATCCATGCATCGAGACCTTTATTCATCCATCTCTTCATCCATTCATCCATCCATCAAACCATCCACTCATCATGCATCCACTTGTCTATCTGTCCACTCATCCATCCAACCATCCATCTGTCCATCCACTTGTCTATCCATCCATCCATGCATTCCACTTGTCCCTCCATTCATCCATTCATCCATCCATCCATCCACCAATTCATCCATCTTCTTGTCTGTCAATCCATCCAACCATCCATCCCTCCATTCATCCTTCCATTGGTCCATCCATTCATCTACTAAAAGCTTATTTTATATCAAAGGCACTGACATTTGATGCTTATGTTAGACCCCATGTTTGATCCCCCTCACAGAGCCCACTCCAAACCACCACCCCTCCACCCTCCACCCTCCACCCCTATGCTTTATTACCCCTCACTTTGCCCTGAACGTGCCAGAACGCTGATTTACTGGTTGATGAATAATAAATAATCAAATGTATTATTTATTGCCCCAAACACTATAGATCATCTCTGGAATAAAATAAAATGGAGCAGAATGGTGTTAATATTAAATGCACAGCAGAAATGGAGGCGATTTGCAGCAAAAGCTCAAGATTGCAGGAAAAAAATGATACGATGAGCAGATACGCTGGATAATTACTGTAAATGAATTCTCGTGTGCTGTGCCTCGTGGACGTGACGAGATAACACGCAAGAAATCCTCGCTGGAGTGAAGGAGAAGGAGAACGAGCAGATTGGATTAGTAATCTTTGTTGGAGGCTGTTTGGAGCGTGTAATCTCCAGGTTTTTATTGTGGAGTAAATTAAATTAACCCAGATTTTTGTCTGTGTGTGTGTGTGTGTGTGTGTGTGTGTGTGTGTGTGTGAGAGAGAGAGAGAGAGTGTGTACGAGGAAACGGCTTTGTCCCATATCTGCGTGTTGCAGTCAAGAGGGGGATCCAACATCAGCGGCTGTGGGGGGAAGAGGAGGAGGAGGAGATGTGATGTGTGTCAGTGTGTGTGTGTGTGTGTGTGTGTGTGTATGTGTGTGAGAGAGAGCTGAAATGCTCGAGGGAAACACATCCAGATGGAGCCATGGCAACAACAGAAAACAACAATGACATCATGTACAGGGTGGAGAAAGAAAGAGAGAGAAAGTGTGTGACCTCACCCAATACACCGAGGTATCATTAGATCACACACACATGCACACACACACACACACACAGAGACACACACACACCATGGGAGAGGGTGGAGGGTGAATATTTGTGGATCTTTGTGTGCACATGTATAAGTGTGTGAGTGAGGTTGATCTAATGACACCTCTGTGTATTGGGTGAGGTCAAACACAAACACACACACACGCACACAGCATAGGAGAAGGTGGAGGGGAATGTTTGTAGACATTTGTGGGATGCCTGTGTATATGTGTGTGTGTTCGTGTGTGTGTGTGTGTGTGTGTGTGTGTGTGCCCCTCCTTAGCACTAAACTCCACCCCCCCACACACACCCCATGTGCTCATGTGAATATCACCATGGCGACAGCATCATACTCGAGATAGTATATCCACTCCCCCGTCTTTATTCCAACCCCCATCAGCATGACACTGATTAACTCGTGTGTGTGTGTGTGTGGTAAAATTGCTATATCCAAATTCCACTTCTACTCCTGATAAATAACAAAGAAGTGCATTATGGGCACAAATGCGGTATGGCTGCCATTCTATCCCAGTGCATTATGGGATACTCAGAATAGTGCAGTAGTGTATGCAATAGGGTGTGGTATCTCTCTTATTAACCCTCCTCCCCTTTTTACCCATGATGCCTCAGTCACAATAGTCTCAAATCCTTATATTGTCTCAATACCCTGATGTCTCCATTGACCCGGTGTGTGTTGTTATGTGCTGTCCATCAAGCGCTCGGCCCCGCCTCCGGCGGCACAAAGCCCGGCTCTGCATGAATGAAAGCGAAAGCTCAGTCAGCAATCCGTCGCTCTTTCGCTCTTCAGCCAATAGCACGTGGCGCTGCAGGGAGCACTGGAAGGGATGACATCATCTGCAGCCAATAGTGTGCTAGCTCCAGGGCCAGGGCCTTCTGCTGCAGCCTGAACAGAGAGTTGAGGAGAAAGAGAGAGAGAGAGAGAGAGAGAGAGAGAGAGAGAGAGAGAGAGAGGATGTGATGCAGGGCATGACAGTGATGGAGACAGACAGGAGATGAGGAGGTGAGACGGGTGATGAGGAGAGACAGGTGACGAGGAGAGACAGGTGATGACACCGAGCGAGTCGTGATATACTGTCTGTCAGGGTGAACGCTAGATTGGGCAGTGACCTGAAACAACTCGGTAACTTGAAAAGCATTCAGGGTGTTATCAGAGGAGACAGGGAGCAGGTGTGTGTGTGTGTGTGTGTGTGTGTGAATGAGATAGGAGTCACTCAGTGATTTGCCAGTCGAAGTGTCCATATAACCCTTTTTCACTTGTGCTGTTTTAAGCCGGAATTTCTATTTACTATTTCACATGATATACAGTATAAAATATATTAAATATAAGCAGTTGATTTGCCATAGTCACGCTTTTTCACGTGTCCTGAACCTCCAAATTAGTTCTAGTGGACATATAGTGGACAATATCATTGTGTTATAGCCTGTATATTCCCTATATATAGTGAATAGTGAATTCATTTTAATTTATTAAGTCATGTATAGTTTATTTTCCTTTTAGTAAAGCAAAAATAATTCCACCCACATGAAAGCATCATCAATTAACCGAATACTCGTTCTACAAAATTATTTCAAATGTCCTGCTGATAAACTCTCAATTCATGTGTTTTACTAAATTCCGATAAAACATTGTTTTAAGGCTGCAGTTTTAAAATGAAGCATAAAGTTATGTATAAGCGAGACTAAAAGGCTGAAATCGCTCACCTACATCAAAGATTAGCGATGACCACAAGAGTCCACGAAAGGGAAATGAACCGCACTTAACTGGAAATAATCAACTGATAAAATGTTTATCTATAAACATATGAGCTCATTATCTAATCGATTGTACATCGCCGTCAGAACAAACAGCACTGATGTAACAGGAGCAGTTACTTTAAAATCAATAACAGTATGTTTTTAAAGTTATTATATCGTAGTTAGTCCTGTTCGGTTCACTCTGACCTCTCCATTACAGATTTTCAAAGATGTGTACCATCTAGGCATTAAACATAAATGAATCCAAACACATGGATAAATAGTTAAAATAGAAAATCCCCTGTAATGAAAATAGTTAAAATAGAAAATCCCCTGTAATGAAAATAGTTAAAATAGAAAATCCCCTGTAATGAAAATATTAATGGAAAATCCCCTGTAATGAAAATAGTTGAGGTGAGGTGAGAAAAAAAAATTCATGATGTACTCTAATTTATTAGTTCTAGAGAACATGTAGTGCACAACGTCATTAAGTTATACCCTAGGTAATGAGCATATATAGTGAATAGGAACCATTATGGATGTGTCAAACTGTGTATTGTTTACTTGCTTGCTCATTTAATTAATTTATTGAATCATGAAAAGTTTAATTAAAACTAGGACCAGATGTCTGATTTCTTTAGACAGTCTTTTCCTCCCCTTATGGAGATCACTGTGAGTTTAAAGGACAAAACGCACTGGACTAGTTTTAGCTAAAGTAAAAGTTTATTTTAATGTAGTTAGCTAAAGATACACCACAAGCTATATGGTAAAAGTTCACCTTACATCCATGATTGTTGCATCTTCTGATAATTGATAATAGTTGGTTAGTGAGACACCTAAGATCCATGAGGCTTGTTTCGCCGATTAGCGACTCCTGTCTTGCTAATTCACCTTTCATGACTAAATCGTTAATGCTAAAGCTCACTTGGTATCACACAGCTGTTTTACTTATATACTACATTATAATAAATTGTAAAAATTAGGGCAAATCTGACTAGCATCAGATTGTTATCCAATAAGCTAGCTAGCTTTGCCACTGCAGTAACTAGCTAGGAATTTAGAAACGATGCAAAACTGAAACTTTTCCGTAATATGTTGCTCATTTAGTTTAACTGGATTGTGAAAATTGACCTAGCATTATTGGTTAATATTGTTCTGTGCCTGTGGTCACACTGTGATCTGTTCAAAAATCAACACATTGTGTATGTGTGTGTGTGTGTGTGTGTGTGTGTGTGTGACTGCAGTATAGCTCTCTGATGCTGGTCAGTTTGAAAGCTTACAGCTTGCGTCTGTCGGGGATTTTCGATCCTCAGTCCGTATTAGCATTCAGCTCCATCAGTCCGACCCAAACATGAGCGTCACGCCTCCGTATGATCCCATCAGCTCGGGTTAAAAGAAGGAGGAAGAACTGCTCCACCTCTCTCTCTCTCTCTCTCTTGTTCTCTCTATTGTAATCTGTCACACTTTCTCTTCCTCCTCTATTCCTCTATTCTATATCTGATTGTCATTCCTACCTTCTGTCTGTCTTTTTGTCTGTCTGTCTATTTGTGTCTGTTTTTCTCTCTGTCCATCTGTCTTTCTCTCTTTCTGTCTGTCTATTTCTAGGTCTAAGTCTCTGTGTGTGTGTGTGTGTGTGTGTGTGTGTGTGTGTGTGTGTGTGTGTGTGTGTGTGTTTGTCTGTCTATCTGTCTCTTTTTTCTGTCTGTCTCTATCTCTGTGTCTATCTCTCATTCTCTGTGTCTGTCATTCTGTCTGTGTTTGTCCATCTCTCTTTGTCTTTGTCTGTGTCTCTCTTTTTGTTGTGTGTCCCTTTATCTGTCTATCTTTCGGTGTTTGTCTCTCTGTGTATATTTATCTGTCTCTCTCTTTCTGTCTTTCTCTGTCTCTCTCTCCGTCTCAGTGTCTGTCTCTTCGTCTCTCTGCGTCTGTCTGTAATGATGAGGAGTATTAAACTCTGTCAGCTTGTCAATAAGGGCAATGTTTTGCTGCATTTATATATCGGGTGTGTGTTTAGTGTCAGGCCACATCTATTCTCGCCTGGAGTCCTTCCAAATAGTGTGTGTGTGTGTGTGTTTGTGTGTGTCTGTGTGTGTTTATGTGCAAGAATGCATTTTGTGTGTGTTGATGTGAAAGGGCTGACGAGCAGAATGACTTTTGCATAACCTTCTTCTTGGGTTTGACCAATCAGCAGTCTTCAATATGACAGGCTCCACCCAGATAGCTCCTGGTTCTTAAGAAACTAATAAAATCTGGACCAGGAACTAAAGAAAGGTTCCTGGAACTATAGACTGGAAACTGTTAAAAAAAATTCTTAAAAAAGGTTCCTATTAAAGTTGCATAATGTTGGAGAACACTACTCTACATTTAACATAAAATTTTGAAGCATTTTGATAACTTAGAAGCTATTCCAGTTTTAAAGAAAGATCTTCTGAACATGTCTGTGTTAAAACGTTTAATTTTAAAGGGTTTATTTTATTTTTTATGCACTGACTGAGTGACTCAGCTTTTTAACCCACATGAGTGTTTTTCATCATCTCAGAGTCGCAGTCCGAACTTCGTTATTGGATTGTCTGTCTTCATAATTCCAGACAGTCTTCCAGGCTGCACAATTAATCTCTCAGTGACACGTATTGATTAATACGAAGCATCTCTGAGCTCCTCGGCCCGCTTTCTTCCTCCACGGGAGCCGAACGCAGCATGGCAGCATGGCATCGTGGGATGTGCGGTTTATCTGAGCATGTAAAAGCCTCTGGCCTTGCGCTTTCACACTTCACACTTGCACACAAAGGCACACACATAAGCACACACTCGTCATGGCATAAAGTGGTTAGATCCCTGTAGGCTGTATCTCACACACACACACACACACACACATACACATGCACACACAGGAAGACATCACAATAAAAAAAAGGCTGTAGCTAAATCCTTCATGCTCAGTTGCGTATTTCTAGGCACAGGGTAAAAAGGTAATATTAATGCGCCCCCACGACCCACAATCCATCACTGGTCCTAACCTTTGACCTTTCAGAGGCTGTAAATTGGCCCTTAATTGGGCGCTGTGTTTAAAAACGGGGGGAGGGTGAGGGTGAACATTGTTATGGCCGCTCATTTTGCGAGCTGATGGATGCAAAGACACTTGCATCAGGACTAGCAGTGAATCATCATCAGACATGAGCAGTGAAGGGGGCGTGGCTTGTGTGTCAGTTTTGGGGAAGGGGGCATGGATTCTGTGCTTGTTAGTTGCGATGAAGGGGGCGTGGCCTCTGAGGATTTAGAAGACAGTTTATTGTGAATTAGCAATTAGCACTCTGACTAGCTAGACAATGACTGAGATGAATATTCATGACATGAACAGTGATAGGAATAGATTTCCAGGGAATTCCAGCAGCACTATACCTAGTGAATCATGAATAGTTTCTAATTATTCCTATAGCACATGAAGTGTAGAAGCATTTGTGTTATAACCTATTCAGTGCACATATGTAGGGATTAGACCCACCCTCTGCTCTAATGATCACCGTGACCACATGCAGTAACCTGAAAAATTTGTTTTCAGTCCAAGTCGACAGACCTGCTTATGAGGACTTTTCCAGGCCACGGTAAAGGATGTGCTGGATCTGTTCTACTGACCCCCCTGTAGGACACCATATGCTCCACATGCTCAGGAGTGCAGTTATGTTTCATGTTCTCTCTTTCATACCATCCTGTTCTGTCATTGCAACACGCACAGAGCTTCATGGACCTACACAGACCCATACAGGCTCCCACATTCACCCACAAACCACCCACAGCCCCATACAGACCCCCACATTCACCCACATTCACCCACAAACCACCCACAGCCCCATACAGACCCCCACATTCACCCACATTCACCCACAAACCACCCACAGCCCCATACAGACCCCCACATACACCCATAAACCACACACAGACCCCTACCTTCACCCACAGACCTCCACAAACCAGCCACAGACCCATACAGACCCCCACATTCACCCACATACCTCTGCAAACCACCCACAGACCTCCACAGAACCATACAGACCCACATATACACCCACATTCCTCCAAAAACAACCCACGGACCTCCACAGACCTCTGTATGTACCCTAATACCCATACAGACCCACACGGTCCTCGACAGCCATCCCATGGACCTTCCACAGACCCCCCACACACCTTCACTGACCTCTGCAGACCCCCACACACCTTAGACCAACTTCCACAAACCCCTAAAGACCCCCATGGACATCCACAGACCTTGACAGACCTTCAGAGACCCCCATGGACCCCCCACAGACCTCAGCTGACCCACATACATCCACACAAACCACTACAGACCTCCAGGGACCACCACAAACCTCCCACTGACCTCAACAAAGCTCAAAAGAACCTCACATTCCCCCACGGACCTCCACAGACCCAAAATCTTTTCCTACCATCTTGTTGTGTCTCCTCATTATTCCAGACAGAGGACAGGGATCAGGGTGTTGCAACTCCTCTTGTCACTGTAATAGGCCAGACTGTCATTAAACCCTCACACACACACACACACACACAGATCCAGAGGTGAGAGAGAGAGGATGGTGAGCTGTTGGGTGAGAAACAGAAGCAGCGATAATGAGTGAATATGGCAGCCGACAGTCAGTCTACAGAAAGCATCCAGTTCACATTAATATGCAGCACTCGCCATTATTCCTGCTCCGCCTATGCAATATTAACGCTGCACATTTGCAGAAAAAGCAATGAGAACGCACACGCACACACACACAAACACACACGCACACACACAGAACGACCAGGTCAATACCGCTGCATGCACGATCTGTAATTATGATACCCAGGCATCCCGGAATAGCGGTGAGATCCAGGAAAAATTTCCATATTCTGTATTATTTTCAGCACTGAGATGACTCATGAGGTGTGGACACGACAACTCTGCACAGATGTTACTACTCTGTGTCGACAAATTTGTCGGAAAATACAATGCAGAAAAAAAATACATCTAAAATCTAATGAACTATGTGGAACTAAGCTACTAAATACTGAAACTGTAGTACTGAAGAATAAATCAAAATAAATGACAGGATGATGAGATTTATCTAGTAGCTAATGCGAATGCTAGGTTCTCTCAGAAAGCACACCAGTGCCGTATACTATCCAAAAAAAAAAAAGTACTGACAACATCTCTGAAATATGACGCCACCACAAATATCAACGTGCTGGAATCATTTTCTCCCATGTGTTAGCAATTATAGCAGCTTAGCCTACATTAATGTTAGCAAGCAGCAAAATGACAAGGGATCATTTCTTTCTTTCTTTCTTTCTCTCAAAATTTGAATCGAATGTACTCTCATTACATGCGTATAGAGACATCACGAAGTAAAATAAAGCTTGGAAGGAAGTCGCAGAGATCGTTGGTGCCTCCAGTGAGTGTACATAGCTAGTAAAGTTAGCTCGCTTTGCAAATCTGATCTGAGAATGAAGCCAGTATGAAACTCTTTCTCATCAGAACTTAAAAAAATGCTGAACGGGACACGCCCCCAATACAACAGGTCACACCCACAATACAACAGGTCACGCCCACATTGACAGACTCTACAACTGACGCAAGAGACTCATTACTTGCTAGCGTGAACGTTGCTACTTAGCAAAAAGTATAATACCTAATAAAGTGCAATAGCAGCTGTAGTGTGTGTGTGTGTGTGTGTGTGTGTGTGTGTGTGTGTGTGTGTGTAGGCTGTCGACTACCAAATTCACTCATCATCGCTTCCTCTCTTTTCTCCTTCACACTATGTCATCCTCTTCTCTGTTTGTGTGTGTGTGTGTGTGTGTGTGTGTGACAGATCACCAGGGAGCTGAAAGGTGTCCAAATTTCTGCTTCTGTTCCACCTCATTTCCTCTCTGACACTTCAGCCAACACACACACACACACACACAACACACACACATGACCAATACACACTACACACTGATCTTGGGGGAGGGGGCGGAGTCATGTTTCCATTATGACACCATGACCAGGTGTGCTCTCCTGAGGAGTCAGGGTCATGGTGGTGGAGCGAATAACTCGAACACACACACACACACACACACACACGCACACACACACAATTTATCTTCTTATCTTTTCCTTTAGGAAACATACAGACAAACAAAACTCCCTGCAGCAGGTTGCTGACGGATTGTATCTGACAGTGTGTGTGTGTGTGTGTGGGTGTGTGTGGGTGTGTGTGTGTTTGTGTGTGTATGTAGACTATATAAATAAATCATAAGTCTTTATTGCTATGCTTCTCTGTGGTTTCTCCCTATTTTTGTTCATTTGCCAGCGTTCATATCCCATGCTCCTTTGTAAGAGTCTGACAGTGTGTGTCTGTGTGTGTGTGTGTGTGTGTATCTGTGTGTGTGTGTGTGTGAGGCTCCTCAGGCTGGGGAAGCAGTGGTGGTGTGTGTGGGGAGTGGGAGTACACCTCCAGACTTCAGTGTCAGGAAGAATTAGTGTAAAGAGTGTCTCCACAGCGGGTGGAATAGAGAGAGAGAGTGTGTGTGTGTGTGTGTGTGTGTGTGTGTCAGTGAGAAAGCTCAGCGCAGTAGTGGAAGTGTGTTAGTGAAGAAGTGCGTGGAGCTCCTAAT
Organism: Pangasius djambal; assembly: GCA_022985145.1. Taxonomy (NCBI): domain Eukaryota; kingdom Metazoa; phylum Chordata; class Actinopteri; order Siluriformes; family Pangasiidae; genus Pangasius; species Pangasius djambal. The sequence goes on from CM040991.1 coordinate 22,619,221, forward strand.
GTACTGTAGCAGCATGTGTCAGTCTCACTTGAAAAATCATAGCCACACCCACTTGAGAAACAGCCACACCCAGTTTAGTCTCATTGCCCCACCCACTAAAGTCAAACAGCCACACCTACTCAAGTCTGTTTTTCTTTCTTGCTGTAGAGCTCTGGATTCTGATTGGTCAGAAGGTGTCGATTCCTTTTCTATAACAGCAGCAAATTTTATATATTTAATCAACATTAATAAAAATAAATAACAACAATAATTGGTAAAGTACTGTGGTGGGAGGAATAATATGAGGAAATAAATCAGTAACTCCACTCTGTCACTAGGCTGTTTTTGATTAATTTCCTATAACAGCATGATACTGAGTGTTTTATTCCTTACTTAACACAAAAGGCTGTTCTTGAACATCACATTAAAATCAATTTTCTTAAAAAAAATGTTCAACAAAGAGCGTCACACTGAGCCGTAATGGAATCAGTCTCGAGATGCGTTTCCAATTTCCTTCCCCGACGCATGGAGCTTTGCTATAATTACTCGAGCCCGAACCTCTTTATACACATTGACGATACGATTAATCACACGTCTAATTCAGAGCAGCAGCTGCGTCTCACGCACGGCCCCTGCATCGCGGGCGTCAAGGTTCCTCTCTGGAGCTCGGAGGATTAGCTCTTCCCCAGAGAGTGGCTTCAGAAAGTGTCCACTGACCCATGACTCCCTGTAGGACATCTCCTCACTGCCGGACGCTCTAATGGCGTTCTGCGTCCACGCCGTTCTGGGAGCTTCACCCCAGCGCGGCAGCTGCACTCGGTCACCGGGAGCGCGCTCTGATTGGCTGGTGGAGACGGGTGGAGGGTGTCGGGGTCTAAAGGGGGTGTCTGATGGGAATCGGGTGATGAATCACGCTTGGAGTGTACTCATGACAGCCAGTGGGGGGGTCGACCCCATTACGCTCGGTGTGTGTGTGTGTGTGTGTGTGTGGAGATACATGGCCACACATCATATGGCTATGTTAAAGCCCTCACCACTTACCATTTCTGCTTTCTTATCTTGCTTTTTGTGGATTTTTTTTTTTTTTTTGCACGTCACTGTTCCAAGCTAAGATCAGAAATCGCTTCCGTAAAAAAAAATAATCACGTTTTTATCATGTGGTCATGTGAAGGTGCGTCTCAACCATTTCAAGCCTGATATTTGCACACGTGAGCTCAAGTAAGCACGTGTGACATCATGTGAATGATATGCGATCATGTAAAAATAAATTAATCATGTGAATATGTGAAAAGAAGTGAATGAACCATGCAAAAACAAAAAATAAAATCTCATGAAGATACAAAAGATACATCTGAAAATAAATGAATCACATGTAAAAAAAAAAAAAAAAAAAAAAAAAAAAAAAAAAAAAAAAAAAAAAAAAAAAAAAAAAAAAAAAAAAAAAAAAAAAAAAAAAAAAAAAAAAAAAAAAAAAAAAAAAAAAAAAAAAAAAAAAAAAGAATCACATGTGAATGAATCATATTATTCATTTGATTCATATTTTACATAAGAGATGAATCATATGTTTAAAAAAAAGTAACATGAAATTAAATGAGTCATGTTAAAAAATCATATTTTTAATGAAGGATCATATGATTTATATAATTCACATTTTTAAATAACATAAATCATGTGTAAAATCACATTAAAATATGTAATAGAATGTTTGTGTAAAAAAAAAAAGTCAAACATGAAAAGAAGTGAATCATATTTTAAAAAATGATGTGTAAAGTTTTTGTGACTTTTCTTTAAGAGCGAGTTGAACCCGATTTCTCTAACAGAGATGTAGCGAGTGCTAGCATGCAGGAGTCTGTTTTCTATCTGATTGTGATGATGCTAGTCGTCTGTGTAGGATCAATAATCTGCCTGAATTAGTCTGTGCATCAGGCTGTGCTTGTGTGTGTGGTGTGTGTGTGTGTGTGTGTGTGTCTGTGTGTGTGTGTGAGCAGATAATGGAAAGCTAAAGCACTAAAACACTTAGCAGTACACGACCCATTGTTTGGACAACATATTTATAAATAAATACGGCTTCATTTCTTTCCTTTGCTCTTCTTCCTTTCTGTGAGCATTAACCCATCATAGCGAACGCAAGACTACAGCTGCACAACAGCTAACACACAAACAAACTCGCCTGACGTTACGTGAAATCACTATTTAATTCCATCCATGGTTGAGATTTACGAACAACCCAGATGTGTTATTTTTGCCAAAAACACAGTCCTAGTTAGCCACTGTGTTGTGTTTTTTTTTTTTTTTGTTGGTTTAGTTTGTTTTTTTTGCACGTCCTGGGTGGATTTACGTCATGGATTTATAACAGGGTAAATCACTAGCGCAGTGCCGAGGAGGAGGTTACGCCGAAATGGATGGAGTGATGGAGGTGCAGCGTGTTATAATTTAAAAAAACAAGAAAGAAAAAAAAACACAATTTGTGTACAGGTATGAGGGGCACTGCTTCTGTTTTTTCTATCATCCTATCGATGATGCCACAGTCGAGATAGCAAAATTGCCTGTTCTTTCTGGGTGGGAGGGGTCTAGTCTCTCTCTCTCTCTCTGTCAATCACGGTGACACTAGTCTTTTGTGAGCTCACGTATGTGGAAGAGGGCAGATAGCACTTTCCTCTAAGTGTGTTACGCTGCACTGTGAGCAGCATGAGCAGCGGTTTTAGCCTGGTTCCACGTGTCTAAAAGGAAGCACGTGTTAACCTTCACCCTCCCTGGTTGGTAGCTGTCGTGGGTGGGACCTGGCGAGATAAATTTGCGGAGAAAGTGGAGGCAACCAATGAACGTAAACGAGTGAAAAATCTGGAGTTAATTTCAGTGTATAATTTTAGGGGATTGTCTTAATATTTAATCACACCTCACATGTACTGTTTAGGTTGTTACCTACTCACTTACTTACTCACTTCCTTATCTAGCATCCTTATAGTTGTAGTAGGAGAACTAACAGGTTTATATACGGTATATACTGTATGTATACATCTGTCCAGTTTCACTGAGCCTGTGGAACACCGCGTGGTCTTCTGCCGTTGTGTTCTGCTGCGTTGTGTGTTCTGAGATGCTTTTCTGCTCACCACGGTTGTAGAGAGTGGCTATTTGTGTTACTGTAGCCTTCCCGTCAGCTTGAATCATTCTTCTCCTGGCCATTCTCCGCTGAGCTCTCTCATCAGCAAGGCATTTCCATCCATGGAACTGCTGCTCGCTGGATGTTTTTTGTGTTTCACACCATTCAGTGTAAAAATCTAGAGACTGCTGTGTGTGAAAATCCCTGGAGATTTCTGAATTACTCAAACCAGGCCATCTGCCCCGGTCAACGTCACTGAGATCTCTGAGATTTTTTCTCCGTTCTGATGTTAGATGTGAACATTAACTGAAGCTCTTGACCTGTATCTGCATGATGTTATGCACTGAGCTGCTGACACGTGATTGGATAATTGCATAAATGAACAGTGTATGTGTAGTTTTTTTTTTAGACTAGACCACTGTGTATATTCTCTATCAGTTGATATCTTTCTGCCCCGTCTTCATATTGTATTTCTTCCGCTAGCAAGGCTGATTTAAATCGGAGTGTGTGTGTGTGTGTGTGTGTGTGTGTGTGTGTGTGTGTGTGTGTGTGTGCAGGCAGAGGTGACGTGTCCCTGCAGGAAACTAGGCCTGCTAGAGGACTCGCTCTATGTGGGACAGAGTAAAGACAAAAAGAAACGAGGTTGTTCCTCAGCTGTGTGTGAAGAATGAAATGCAGACCCTTCTCTCTCTCTCTCTCTCTCTCTCTCTCTCTCTCTCTCTCTGTCTCTCAATTATCCATAACAATTTATTTTATTTTTTTATAAATCTGATCGGTGTGATAGTAGGTCACTTAGAGTCCAAGTGAAGTTTAAAATAAGTCAAGTCTAAGTCATCTCCCTCTGTCACGTCCAAGTCAGGTCCAAAATCTCTAAGCTGTTCTTTAATGTTGAAACCAGAATTAAAGTCCCACGTAAACTGATATTATTTGATAGCTAGCTGTGAGAGTGAGGAGAGTGAATCAGGATCTGCCTGTGAGTTATATAAATATATGTTACATGCACGTTAAAGAAATTATTATTTATGAAGCTTTTTAAACTCCACATCAAGTCTCACGTCATTAAGATTGTGGCTTAAGAGTGGGTTAAGTGTTAAGTGTGGGTTAAGTGTGGCTTTAAGTGTGAGTTAAGTGTAGGTTAAGTGTGTTAAGTGTGGGGTACCTGTGGGCTAAATGCTTTACGAGTGGGTTAAGTGTTTTAAGAGTGGGTTAAGTGTGTTAAGAGTGGGTTAAGTGTGGGTTAAGTGTTGGTTGAGTGTGGGTTAAGTGTTTTAAGAGTGGGTTAAGTGTTGGTTGAGTGTGGGTTAAGTGTTTTAAGAGTGGGTTAAGTGTTGGTTGAGTGTGGGTTAAGTGCTTTAAGAGTGGGTTAAGTGTGTTAAGTCTGGGGTAAGTCTGGGTTAAGTGTGTTAAGCATGGGTTAAGTATGGGTTAAGTGTTAAGTGTGGGTTAAGTGTGGAATAAGTGTTGGTTAAGTGTGGGCTAAGTGCTTTAAGAGTGGGTTAAGTGTGGGTTAAGTGCTTTAAGAATGGGTTAAGTGTGAGTTAAGTGTTGGTTAAGTGTGGGTTAAGTGCTTTAAGAGTGGGTTAAGTGTGGGTTAAGTATGGGTTAAGTGTTAAGTGTGGGTTAAGTGCTTTAAGAGTGGGTTAAGTGTGGGTTAAGAGTTGGTTAAGTGTGGGTTAAGAATGTTAAGTACGGGTTAAGTGCAGGTTAAGTGTGTTAAATATGGGTTAATTGTGGTTTAAGTGTGGGTTAAGTGCAGGTTAAGTGTGTTAAATATGGGTTAATTGTGGTTTAAGTGTGGGTTAAGTGCAGGTTAAGTGTGTTAAGTATGGGTTAAGTGTGTTAAGAGTGGGTTAAGTGTGTTAAGTATGGGTTATGAGTGTTAAGTGTGGGTTAAGTGTGGGTCAAGTGTGTTAAGTGTGGGTTAAGTGTGTTAAGAGTGGGTTAAGTGTGATTTAAGTGTGGGTTAAGTTTAGGTTAAGGCTCAAGGAGTAAGGCTCTGTGTTCTCTCTCTCTCTCGTCCCCTGGATTGACTTTTACAGAACCCTACCAGCTCTCTGCTGGACCCCTGCTGTTCTCTTTTCAATGAATGAACTGCAGAGGTTACAGTCGTTCCCTGGTGGAGAGACAGAACCACAGCAAAACACCTTCATCTAACATCTTTTATCCAACCGGGAAGACTTTCCATTATTCAGGTCATGTTGACCTTCTCTTCTCTTCTCTTCTCTTCTCTTCTCTTCTCTTCTCTTCTCTTCTCTTCTCCTACTGTCTCTCTTCTTCTTCTTTGTCTTGTTCTTCTTCTTTCACTTCTTTATATTTGTTCTCTTCTCTCCTCCTCTGTTATTCTACTATTCTATCTTTAACGCTCTTTCTGTCTTTTTGTCTTTTGCTTCTTTACTTCTCTCCTCTTCCTGATGGATTATTGTTCAGCGCAGTAACGCAGTCACAGTCGTATAAACAAACACAATAAATCGGAATCCTCTCGGCTCAGTCAGCTCGCACGAATAACCAAGTGTACTGACGAGAAAACTCGGAGACGACTGCTGCACTTTCTCCTCCTCTCTCCTCTTCCTCTCTCCTCCTCCTTCTCCACTCTCCTCTTCCTCCACTCTCCTCTTCCTCTCTCCTCCTCCTTCTCCACTCTCCTCTTCCTCTCTCCTCTTCCTCTCTCCTCCTCCTTCTCCACTCTCCTCTTCCTCCACTCTCCTCTTCCTCTCTCCTCCTCCTTCTCCACTCTCCTCTTCCTCTCTCCTCCTCCTCTTTCACTCTACTCCTCTCTACTCCTCTCGTCCTCCTCCACTCTACACTTCCACCTCCTCTTCCTCTGCCTCTATCCTCCTCCACTCTCCTCCTCCACTCTACCCCACATCTCTCCTCCTCCTCTCTCTTCTACTCTCCTCCTCCACTCTCCTCCACTCTCCTCCTCCTCCTCTTCTCTCCTCCTCCTCCTCCTCCTCTTCTCTCCTCCTCCTCTCTCTTTTGGTCTCCTCCGCCTCTCTCTTCTACTCTCCTCCTCCTCTTCCTCCTCTCTCCTCTTCCTCCTACTCTCTTCTCCTCCCCTCTTCTCCTCCACTCTACTCCTCTTCCTCCTCTTCCCCCTCCTCTTCATCTTCCTCTCTCCTCCTCCCCTCTCCTCCTCCTCTCTCCTCTACCAGTCTACTCCTCTCTCCCCCTCTCTTTCTCCTCTCTCTTCTTCCACTCTACTCCTCTTCCTCCTCCTCTTCCTCCTCCACTCTAGTCTTCCTCGTCTTCCTCTCCCCGAACACGAAGTGGCTCGTGTTCAGATCTGTTTTTTTCCCTGTGGTCGCAACACCAAATTATTGTTTCACAGCTCGAGGCCCAAACACCCCGGTGTGAGTGTGTGTCTCCTCTCAGCGGCCAAAGTCAATTACAGCAGTATGAGATTACGCAGGGACGGAGTGTGTGGACGGACGTACTCTCGTTCCCCCGAGGCATGAGGGCAAAAGCAATAACTTCATCCACTTGACACTGCTGCTCTTTTACGCATGCTACACACACACACACACACACACACACACACTCAGGGAGCTAATCGAAACCGAGCTGAGACCACCGCCACTCCGCATCACCTCCTACATCCACGTCTCACTTTAGAGAGAGAAAAAGAGACAGATGCAAAGAGCAAAGAGCAGAGTGACCCAGAACACACCCACATCCACACCCACACAGAACACACACACACACACACACACACACACAGAACACACACACACAGAGTCACATCTACCCACATCTTGGTGTATTTTTAGTCTTCACACAGCTTTACTGTTCGATTTCCCTCAACTCCAGTGCTACTGTAGTTTTGGTTTGTTTTATTGTATTTGTTATGAAATATTTCTGTCAGGATTATAATTTTGTAAATCAACTTTTTATTATTTATTTTGAAATGATAAATATATTGCAATTAATAACCAATTACCAAAAAGTTTGAGGTATCACGGTATCACTCATGGTTAAATTTCGTACTTTAAATATTAGTATATTCAATAATTCTGTCACCTTAACACTGTTTCAACAAAAAAAAAAACTTTTAGTACATAGAGTTTTTAGAGAAACAAGACAGAAGTCCTTTATTAATAATAATAATAATAATAATAATAATAATAATAATAATAATAATATCTAAACCCCCCCCCTGTTCTAATGACTGTCTCCTTTATGGAATCTAACACAAAGCGGGCAGTGTTTGTGTGTGTGTGTGTGTGTGTGTGTGTGTGTGTGTGTGTGTGTTTTGTTCGACATTGTGGTCTTACACTCTGACACTGTGCCTGAACTTCATCAGCTGCAACACACAAAGCGTCTGTTGTCCTGAAACTCTCTCTGTTCTCTCGTCTATTATCGCTCCCACTGTATCTGTGTGACACGAGGAAGTCTTTAATACATCAGACCATCTGAGCTTCTACGTGTGTGTATGTGTGTGTGTGTGTGTGCGTGTGTGTGCATGATGTGGTATAGGAGATATTTAAAGCTCGGCTCTGTGGGTATTAGGTGAGAAGAGAAGTGATGATGAACTGCGTGAAGTTTTTATTTTCACTTTCCTGATTCACATGCAGAGGAATTTATTTATGTTCTGATCGAGACGATGGCGTTTTCTTTAACCCTCGTGTTCTGATCATTATTTAGTAAATAAATCATTCAAATCTTTTGTAACTTTAGAGGCTGACAGGGATCTTTGGAATGAAAATGCTTGAGATGTTATTCATTAAACATTAAAGACACTTTTAATACTTTAAATAGGATAAATTTGTCACCTTAATAATCTTTTAACAGAAAAAAAAACTAAAAATGAATTTGGAAATGAATTCATGTCTTGTATTTATTTCATGTCTATTAGATATAAAATAATCTTTATATACAGTATATTAATATTTTTAGATATCTAAAATGTATTTTGTTATTTATTTAATGTTGTATTATACTGTGTGCAATTTTTACTTCAAAAAGAAATTCCCAATGTGTCTTTATACTTCTTTTAGTTTCCATGAAAATATGAGTGAAAGTAATTGATGGAAGAAACTGGATACCTCTTAAATCATGCTTGCGTGTGTGTGTGTGTGTGTGTGTGTGTGTGTGTGTGTGTAGTTCTCCAAGGAGAAGTACCTGTTGGAGTCTCCCCCAGAGAAGCTGAGGAAGGAGCTGGAGGAGGAACTCAAACTCAGCAGCAGTGACCTGAGGAGCCACGGCTGGTACCATGGCCGCATCCCACGAGAGGTGTGTGTGTGTGTGTGTGTGTGTGTGTGTGTGTGTGTGTGTGTGTGTGTGCATATAATACATACAATATAGTATTATTTATTTATTTCTTCATAGGTTCAATTTATCTAGCACCTTTCTAACACCCAAGGTCTCTTTGCAAAGAAATATAACACAAAGTAATATCAATAAACACACAGCATACATTTATAAGTAAATAAAGTACAATACGTTGTTTATTTATGTAAGTACTTTATATGTCACAATAATTTTTTATTACAATTTATGATATTTAATATTATATCTTTATCTGTGCATGTTTTTTTCCTGACATTATTGTCAAGATTCAGCCTAAAAATAAAATGTACAGAATTTTCAAATACAGCTGATACAACGAAGCCGAGATATTTCTACTACAAGGCTAATGTTGCTAACAAGTAATAAAAGCCTATAGCTACCAGTTTAGCATGAATGTCTCATGAAAGCCTAATTAATTACACACTCACCTTAAAACACATAATTTCACCCAAGATCACAATTTTTACATAAAAAATTTATTTAAAAAGTTCCCCAAAGCTGTTTGTGGCAAGGTTTGCATTGGAGATGCTAAGCTGGAGGCTGTAAGCTTCTAGTTTACGTTACTATTACTTGTTAGCTATATTACTGCAAAACTAAAAAATTTGTAAATTTTATTTTTGGCTGAATTAGTGCTTTAGGCAAAAAAAACCCAAATACATTGAGGTTCATTTTAGCAAGCTTTACATGTCATTAATTTATTCTAGCATTCTTTTGGCAAAATATATCCTCATTATACATCCTAACTAATTACATACACATGTACATTTATACGTTTCTAGATTTTCAAAATGTGCAGGTTAGGATTAGAGACTTAACAGGTAAACACTGAAGTAGTGCACTGTTGTATTAGTCTATTCGTGTGTGTGTGTGTGTGTGTGTGTGTGTTAGTTAGCATAAAGCATTCTGTTAGCTGCCCACACTGTCTGTGGTGTGACTACAGCCATCTGTGTGTTGGTGTTAGTCCAGCTGGAGGACAGGAATCTCCACATCCTCCTCTTTAAGCGTGATCTGGTCATGATGCTGCAGTAAAACAGAGCCGCGCTCACAGCGCCCTCTGGTGGAGAGTTCTTGTTTAGGCATTATAGCTGCAGCATTAGGATGGTGAGGAAGGGGTGCCAATATTTATGACACCACCTTATTAATTCAATCCAGTGCATATGATGGAAAAAATTGGGTCAAAGAGGTGTGGCTTGAGTTTTGTGCCTGTTGCTCCCAGTGAAAGAGGTGTGGCATCTCTGTGTCTGTCAGTCTGGCCTCTGTACCTGTCACTTCAAATGAAAGGGGCGTGGCTTCGGTGTATAAAGGTTCAAGGAAAGGAGGCGGGGCCTCTGTATATAGGTTCAAAGAAAGGAGGCGGGGCCTCTGTGTATATAGGTGTAAGGTAAAAGGAAAGACACAGCCTCTGTGTCTATTAGTTCAAAGGAAGGAGGAGTGGTTTCTGTGTATACAGGTTCAAAGAAAGGAGGCGGGGCCTATGTGTATATAGGTGTAAGGTAAAAGGAAAGACACAGCCTCTGTGTCTATTAGTTCAAAGGAAGGAGGAGTGGTTTCTGTGTATACAGGTTCAAAGAAAGGAGGCGGGGCCTCTGTGTATATAGGTGTAAGGTAAAAGGAAAGACACAGCCTCTGTGTCTATTAGTTCAAAGGAAGGAGGAGTGGTTTCTGTGTATATAGGTTAAAAGAAAGGAGGCGGGGCCTCTGTACATAGGTTCAAAGAAAGGAGGCGTGGTTTCTGTATCTGTCAGTTTGAAAGTAGGAGGCGGGGTTTATTATTATTATTATTATTATTATTATTATTATTATTATTACTATTATCATTAGATTAGATTATAGATAACGATATTAGATAAATATGATAAATTTATAGATCATATTATAGATATAATACAGTAATATAATGTTTATTATTGTACATTATAATACAATACAAAATATACAATAATAAATATGATATTACAGTATTATATCTCTTATCTATTATGCAAATAATTTAATAAATTAAGATATACGGTTTAATTTAGAGCACAACCATTTACATCTGGAACCTGAAGGAGGAATTACTCATTAGTTTGTTAATTGTTCTGATTAAAATCATTGCTTTTACAGCTGTACGGATCTTCCAGTTTCTGTACGTGTATAAGATATAAGACATATAACATGTCTGCAGGTGTCGGAGACGCTGGTTCTGCGCAGCGGGGATTTCCTGGTGCGAGACTCTCTGGCCAACGCGGGCGATTACGTGATCACGTGTCGCTGGCAGCAGGAAGTGGTGCACTGCCGCATCAGTAAGGTTCTGGTGAAGAGCGGACAGACGAAGGTGCAGTTCCTCCTGGAGGACGAGACCTTCGACTCGCTGCCCACTCTGATCCGGCACCACGCTGGCACCGGCCGGCCCGTGTGCTCGCGCTCCGGCACTCAGCTGCTGTGCCCCGTCAACCGCACACTGCCCCTCAGGTACCTGGAGGCCACGTTTGCCCTGGCGAGCGGGAGATCGGGGTCACATTCACCATCCACTCAGCGGGGGGCGCACATCAAGAGACGCAGCGTCACCATGACGGATGGCCTGACCGCCGAGAAGATCATCCCACACAGGTGAGCGAGGAAAAAGATAATGATGATGATGATTATGAAGAAGAACAGGTTTATAGAAGCTGGAACAACTGTTTACAGCTGCTATAACGTAAGTGAGAACAGGAACTAACTTGTATCACAAACATCAAATGTAACTACAAACGGATAAAAAGTATGACTTCTTGTTCTCCGATTAATAAAAATTGTAATCGTTGGCAAATCGCTGTGGTATAAGAGGAATAAAACACACAGGATGTGCTGTAGGATAATAATCAGCTTTATTGTGGTAACAGTAACTCCGCTTTATCACACCACCACATCACTGATTAGTTTTCTGGAACAGCACAACACACACAGTGTTTTATTACTTACCTTTTTTTTTGTGTTACAGTAACTGATATTAAATGCCCCTGTTTTTTTTTTAATTGTCTACACAAAGAGTAATTTTTTTGATCAAAGGAATTCTAAAAAGAGATTAAAAAGTTTTCTGAAGGCTCGCTGGTGTGATGTGAACGGAGTCTAACTGTCCATCTTGCGTCATCAGCGATGGCGAGTCGAGTGAAGCGGCCGACTCTCGAGTGTCACACACCAGAGTGAAGATGGAGCAGGGATGCAGCTGGTGTGTGTGTGTGTGTGTGTGTGTGTGTGTGTGTGTGTGTGTTGGAGTTTGTGCATGTGTGTGTGTGTGTTCTAGTATAGACCTCTCCCTCATTCTCACTCTTCTCTCCACAGTGGTTGTTTTTGCACTTCAAGTCCCAGCATGCATTGCGTCTGATCTCAGCACTGAATGCGTCACGAGCTCGTTTAGTCTTGTAGCAGCACGAGTTTAGCTAGACGTGTGTCGTCCTAGTCGTAGCTTCACCATACAGGATAGCAGCTCTAATGTGAAGAAGGAGTGTGTTACGTTGTGTTTTTAATGTGTGTGTGTGTGTGTGTGTGTGTGTGTCACTCCAGTCCATCCACAGTTCACCATAAAGATGCCATGAGGAACTGTGCGCTCAGTATGGACCAGATCCAGGAGATGCGCTGTCCCCTGTCCCCTGTAGGAGAAGCTCCTCTCTCCCCTGCCTACACCTCCAGTATGTCCACACACACACACACACACACACACACACACACAAAAACACACATACACACACACACACACACACACACACACAGAGCAGGGCCCTGGTTCTTTCACAGGTTGCACCAATGAGACACAGACTGCATCAGATATTTTAATTAATATTGATGAGATGATTACAGATTCCTTTTCTCTCTTCCTGCATCAATCATTCCATTTTCTTTCTCTCTCTCTCTCTCTCTCTAACTTTATTATTTTTTCTGTCTCCATCTTCATCTGTCTCTCTCTCTTTCTCTGTCTCTCTCTACTTGTTTCTTTAATTATTTCTCTCTCTTTCTGTCAATCTCTTTTTAATGATGTGTCTTTGTGACTGTCTCCCTCTGTCTATCTCTCCATCACTCCCTTTCTTTCTTTCTTTCTTTCTTTCTTTCTTTCTTTCTTTCTGTTTTCGTTCTTATCTCTTAATCTCTCTCTCTCTCTCTCGCTCTCTCTCTCTCTCTGTCTGTGTGTCTCTTCTGACTTCTGTTTATGTCTCTCTGTCTTTCTTACTCTTTTTCTTTCTGTCTCTCTGCAATTGTCTTTCTCACTTTATCTCTCATTAATAACTTTCCTTCTCTCTCTCTCTCTTTCGTCCTTCCCCAGTTTCCCGTCACAGACATGGCTCGGGCGGGCGTGTCTTAGCCGTTATTCCACCTTCGCCGGTGATGCGACGCTCCAGCGAGCCCCACCTCTCCCCCTCCTCCTCCAGTAACAACGTCCTGTGCTCGGACACGCCCCCGAGCGCTCACGGCTACCCCTCAGATGGCTCAGAAGGAGGGGGCAGTTACTGCGAGCTGAGGCCGGGCCAGCCCCCAACGCCTCCATCTAAGAGCTACGTGGAGAGGCTGAGGGTGGAGGAGGGCCGAGCGCCAGGCTCCGCCCCCGGCGATGGAGGAGAGAGCTTTGCCGTGCCTCTGGTAGAGAGCAGTTCGTGCTTCAGACCCGGGCGGTACCAATCGACCCTGCTTCCTGCGGAGAATAAGCCCCTGGAGATGGGGGTCCTGAAGAGGGTGAAGGAACTGCTGGCTGAGGTGGACCCTAAAACAGCGGCCAAACACATCACCAAGGCTGACTGCATGGTACGAAAATGAGAATCAGCGAATCATTTAAATGTGTTCATAATGTATAATAGGAGTGTTAAATCACACACGTCTAACCTACGAAGGCTCATACCATCAGGAGTTTGCTTTCATTTTATTTAGAGTTTAGCATCAAACAGAAACAGGTCATTAAATAAATAAATACATTAAGATTCATAAAGGAAACAGAAAACAAAGCAGCAACTGGAGGAACCAATCAGATGCAAGAGTGAGTTAATGGGAAAAGGAAGTTATGACCAAATATGGAAAGTAGGAAACAAGAACCAAGTGCAACCCAGCAGCAGAAAGAGTCGGGGTTAAATGAAAACAGGAAACAATGACCATAAAAGGAAGGTAGTTAGAGAGTTAGAGTGGACGTTGGACAGTAAAATATTTCCTCAAAAATCAGGACCATCATGTAGGAACTTGCAGTTTTGCTTTGAATTAAACATAAGGTACAAACAGACCTACTGTCATATAAACAGTGTTAAACATTTCAGGAACCACTGCAAAAAAAAATGTGCACAGCAGATACGTAGAGCGTTTCTGCTTGGCTATTAATGAATAATAATTATGCTAATTATGCTAAATAATAGCTGATAGCTTTCGTTCGTCATTAGTAAAATTAGCATTTTTTGTTGTTTGTGTATTTCTTTAAGCTGAATACTTTAATTACATGTTCTAGCGCGGTGCAGAAGCCGTGTTTGCTAACCTGTCAATAAAAGTGTTGAGGTTCAGATAAACTCCTGCAGAATGAATAGCTTAATAGTTCCCTATTCATAGGCCACACACACACACACACACACACACACACACACACTGCTGATTGGTAACATCTGGGAGCAGTGAATACACCTCTAACACCTCACACCTCAACAAACTTACGTATGTTCAGTCGTCTCCTGTTAACATCGTCTCAGAGGACACGCCCACTTCCTCCAATTCTGCCTCCATCCAATCAGATTAAAGTCGTCATTACGCAATAAGAACTGCAATACAGATTAATTAAATGTCCTGAGTGTGTGTGAATAAATTTGAATAGCAAGACCGAGATTAAATGTTCCTCTGGCAACTGTGTGGCCATCTGCAGGTTGCTAGGATACTGGGCGTTACCAAGGAGATGCAAAGGATGATGGGAGTGAGTTCGGGGCTGGAGTTGCTGACTCTACCACATGGCCATCAGCTGAGACTGGACCTGCTCGAGAGGTATAACACACACACACACACACACACACATGTACACAGAGATGTAAAGGGATATACATACATGGCATGAGTCTATATATGGAAATAAGAGCCTTCTAATTCCATATATGGACGTAGAAACAAGGAAGTTATTAGCATTCATATATGCAAATGAATTTCCACCAATTTTGTTAGCCAGCTCGCTAACATGAAACACTCTGATAGGATTTCTGAAAGGATTTTTTTTAAGTACTCAGTATTCATCTTAGCTAGCTGACTAACATGAGATAACTTGATCTTGAATTTTTAACTTATATTCATAAGTTATATTATAATTTGTACAGCTCGCTGGCTATCATTAGCTAACCTGACAGAATTTCGGAGAATTTCCTAATAAATATTTCATCTTCACTACTCGTGCTAGATAACTGGCTAACTTGCCACAATTATATTCTAATTATCACTAGTAATTCTAGCCAATTTAACAAAATCTCTGAAAGAAGATTCATAAATGTTTATAATCTTCACTGCTAATGTTAGCTAACAACGTGATTTTTAAGCCATGTTATGTTTCACGATCGTCAATGCTGAAGCTACCTAGCTGGCTAACGAGCTAATTTGAAAAAATATCTGGGGATTTTTAAGGATTTATATTCATAAATGTTTAGAATATTCACTGCTAATTTTAGCTAGCTGAAATAAGCTAACCTAATGTGATTTTTAAGTGGCTTTTAAAGTCATATTATACGTATCTTCACTGCTGATGCTAGCTAGCTGACTAACATAAGCTAATCTGACAGGATTTCTGAGAAATCCTTACTATAAGTAAAAAAAAATGCAAGAAAAACAATATTAGACCATATCGAACATGTGTTTTTTGTAAGACAAACCATATGAAATTGTTTTTGATATTTTATAGCTCCATTTAATATTATTCTCCTATGATTCTCGCTTCTTTAAGGATTCCTCTCTTCCTCCTTGCTGTCTCTTCTCTCAGCAGGTTCCCTTCGGTTCTTTTAGTACCAGACAGAACGTTCTAGATGATCTGATCTGATCTGACCTGACAGCTGTGTTTGTCTCTCTTCAGGTTCTACACCATGTCCATAATGATGGCGGTGGACCTGCTGGGCTGTACGGGCAGTACGGAGGAACGAGCCGCTCTGCTCTATAAGACCATCCAGCTGGCAGCCGAGCTCAAGAGCACCATGGGAAATATGTTCGGATTCGCCGCCATCATGAGAGCCCTGGAACTTCCGCAGGTCAGACGAGAAACGAGAGTTCTTAAGTCTCTTAAAACATCTTCATTTCTTCCAGAGCATCTGACGGAGAGTCTAAATTTAACATGGTGTGTTTCTCAGATCTCACGCTTGGACCAGACGTGGATGACGCTGAGACAGAGACACACGGAGGGAGCCATCTTGTACGAGAAGAAGCTCAAACCCTTCATGAAGGGCTTAAATGAAGGCAAAGGTGAAGATGTGGGCTAGCTAGTCATTTGTATATACAATCTTTCATCCATTGGCTAATTTATTTTTATTTTTTTTAGCTTTTATTAAAATGTAGACACTTGAAAAGTGAACATGCGCACTTTCTTATTAATTGCTGTTTGTAACATTCATTTGCTCTGAAAGAAATAATTATAGTAAGTATTAAAAATAAATTCCTTTTATTTTACACACTACTTTAATGTGAAGTCGAATCGCTGTATCATTTTTAAGAAATATAAAACTTCAGAAAAAAACACTAAGATACTGTGAAGTTTCCTTCATTTTTGAAAATTTAAAATTGGGAATGTTAAGACAATTAAGATTTAAATCAACAGGTAACGTCTCTCTTAAACCAAAATATGTTTATGGAAGAATAAAAGGATATCAAAACAGAGATTAAAAATGAGTAATTGATAAATAAAATCTAGATAAACCTCGGTACGGCTTTAAACGTTACTATTTCAGCTTATTTGATATAACGATATTATATTGATATCATTATAAATTATTTCATAATACACTTCTGAGATATCGCGGGTATTTTCATATCTTTTTCTAAAAAATTTTTTTTACATACAGATGATTTGGCGTTAATGTTAAATTTTTTCAACTGTTTTAATTCTTTAAAACTGTAAAATTTGTATTTTTACAGCTTTATAAAAAACGTTTTTTTCTCCTTTTTCACTGTGAATTTATTTTTGTAGACGTAAAAATTAGCGAAGTGTCACTGAGAGAAAAAATGAAAGAGGATGTTATAATGATAGCTACAGGTGCAAAGCCACTTTATATTCACTTATATATAAAGTATATAATATATATATATATAATGAGCAGTTTTATTTTTTATTTTTAAGTTTCAGCATTTAATAATTTAACGCTGCATTAAATATGATCGCATGACCTTGGTGATGCTGTCATCCAGGTTCGTAGACAAACTCGTCCCTCCTGCGTTAATTTAATTAGTTTTCGGATGTGAAACTTTTATCGCGTGTAAAAAAAAAAAAAAAAAAAAAAAAAAAAAGTTACTGCAGTTACGACGTTGTCTAGAGAAACTAATCCCGTCCGAATAGGGCCGTGTGTTTACGTGGATGATCTTTACATTCCCAGCTTATTAAAAATGACGTGTAGCGCCGCTTTTGTCACATCACCTGTGTTTACGTGTGTGTTCGTCTCTCAGAGAGCTCTGTGCTGTCGAGTACGTCTTTCCCGCACGTGGTGCCCGTGTTGTGTCTGTTGGAGAAGGGCGTGGCCGTGGGGGAGGGGCCAGAGCCGTGGGACGCTTCCGAATGTGGCGTGGACGTGGTCATGAGCCACCTAGAGGCAGCACGCAGCATTGCACACCACGGAGGCCTGTACCACACCAACGCCGAGAGCAAGCTACACGGTACTCGCTGTGTTTCAGCGCAGTTTACTTCCCACAATGCCATGTTCCTGTAACGAATACAAAGAGACGCCACCATGCCAGTCTAGTGTAGTTCAATTCATTTTTAGTTTTTGATTCATTTAATTTTATTCATTTTTATGTAAAATTACTATTTTAAAATCTTGATTTTGTTACGTTTTTCTAAAATAAAAATCACATTATTAAAAATATGATTAATCAATAATTTAATTCTTGTTTTTTTTTTTATTAAATCACTTTTAAATCATTTTTAAATATTTAAAAAAGTTCAACTTTACAAAAAAAACTGTTTTAAAATATTACTTTTTTTTTTTTTTTTTTTAAATCACATTTATATTACAAAACCTTCCTCAGCCCTTTTTGACTTTTGACTTTAACACAGTAAAGTAAAAGTGTTAAAACATTTTTTGGCATCTATAAATATGAATCAATTAATATTATTAGTGATTAATAAACAAATATTAAATTATTAATCGTATTAATATTAATAATAGTGTATTCCGATCGTGCTGAAATGAACCGTACTGAATCTTCTCAGATTCATAAAAATGATTCGTCACATTATGATATTATTATTTACTGTGAGGTCATTACTAGAAAAAATGATTATTAAATTAAAGTTAAATCAGGAAATTTCAGGTTTTTTCAGGAGTTTAATGAAGATGTGTTTTATAAACTTGTAATTATCATAATTCTCTGTAATTATCTTAATGATATGTACACATGGGATTTTTTTTTTGTATTTTAAATACATAAATATAATTTCTGTTACTAACAATTTAAATGAGTTTACAGCTGTATTGGGCAATAATTACTTAATTAAAGAATTAATTTAATAAGAAATGTGATTTGCAGAATTGTAATGCTATAAATCTGGATAGTCTCTTCATTTCAAGCTTATAAACAGCAAATTAGCCCCGCCCCTTTTCCTTAAAAGGCTACTCATAAGGCAAATAGTGAATACGAAGTTGATTAGAGAAAGGCAACGATTTTCACTGAAATGTGTTAACCCGTGTGTGTGTGTGTGTGTGTGTGTGTGTGTGTAGACTTCCAGGAGAGAGAGGAAGTGTCGGAGATCTTCTGCACGGAATTCCAGATGAGGCTACTCTGGGGAAGCCGAGGTTCCGAGGGGAGCCAGAGCGAACGCTACGAGAAGTTCGACAAAGTCCTCACGGCTCTTTCGCACAAGCTGGAGCCTCCTGTACGCCACAGCGAGCTATAGCACCACCCCCCCCCCCCCCCCCCCCCCCCCCCCCCCCCCCCCCCCCCCCCCCCCCCCCCCCCCCCCCCCCCCCCCCCCCCCCCACCCCCGTCCGGCACGTTGGTACTGTCCGTCACCTCACTGGCTTTCCCACTTCTGGGAGAGACCATTATAAAGACAGAGGAAGGCGAAAGAGGAAACGGAAAAGGAGCGAATCAAATCGAATCTGTGAATAAGGCACAAAAGGGGGCGGGGTTTATCCAGACGGGATGGCGCCCCGTATCGTACGGGACGCAGAACTACGGCAGGGGCGGAGTTTAAAATCCTGACACCAAAATCTCTTTTCTGACTCGGGAGATGAGGGATCGAGAAACATCTCCTTCGTGATCATCACTCCGTCGTCCCGGGACACTCAGAGACACATCACACTCAGTCACTCGTCTAATGTCTTAATGTATGTTGCCAAAACCACTTTCTTTACAAACATCGCATTTTTATACATTTTATTATTATTATTATTGTGTTTTGATTTCTGCGTACAAGGAGCAATATGTGGCAACCGACACACTCAGTACACAATGCTGTTGAGATGGTGGAGATCTCAGTGTAGTCTATGGGTGAGTGTGTAGGGATGAGGATCTCACCTGGGACCTCACCCTGGTTCCTGCTGGAGATCTCACCACAAATCCTGATTTTAAAAAAAGACTCAAAATGGTTCCTGTTGGTGATCTGTTGAAGATTTCACCCTGGTTCCTGTTGGTGATTTGTTGAAGATCTCACCCTGGTTCCTGTTGGTGATCTACTGAAGATCTCACCCTGGTTCCTGTTGGTGATCTACTGAAGATCTCACCCTGGTTCCTGTTGGTGATCTACTGAAGATCTCACCCTGGTTCCTGTTGGTGATTTGTTGAAGATCTCACCCTGGTTCCTGTTAAAGATTTGTTGATGATTTCATCCTGGTCCCTGTTGATGATCTTGAGAAAATCTCTCATTCTGAGTTTTGTTGAAGATCTCACCCTGGTTATGGCTAAAGAGTTGAGGATATCTGTTGAAAAGCTTACCTTGGGTGCTTTGGAAAATTATAGCCTTCATCCTGGTTACTATTGAAGCTCTCACAACAAGTCCTGGGAAAGGTTTTACAGTGGTTCCTGTTGAAGATCTCACCCTGGTTCCTGTGAAATATCTGTTGAAGATCTCATCCCAGCTCCGTTTAAGATCTCACCTATCAACCTAGGTCCTCTTAAAGATCTCACCCTAGTTTCTGTAGAAGCTATCACTCTAGTTCCAGTTGAAGTTCTCAACACAAATCCTGTTAAAAATCTGTTGAAAAAGATCTCACCCTGGTTCCTCTCAAAGATCACATCAGGATCTCCCCCTTGTTCCTGTTGAAGATTTGTTGAAGATCTCTCTCTCTCTCTCTCTCTCTCTCTCTCTCTCTCTCTCTCTCTCCGGTTCCTTTTAAAGAACTGTTGAACATCTCACCCTGATTCCTGTTAAAAATGTCACCACAAGTCCTAGTAAGGATCTTACCCTGGTTCCTGTTAAAGCTCCTCCCCAGGTTCCTTCTAAAGATCTCCCTGTGGAACTCGTTGAAGCTCCTCTCTGAAGATCTCCTGAGCAGACTGATACGCTGAGGTGGACGTGCTGCATGTTGCTCCTTTACTCCTGTCACGGCTTTAGCGAGTGCGAAGGCGGGAGAGAAACTGTGAAAAGTGTAAACCTGTTGTGTGTTTGAGTACGTTTTCATTTTCTCCATTTTACACGTGTGTGTGTGAGTGTGTGTGTGAGTGCGTGTGTGTGAGTGTGTGTGTGCGTGAGGTCTTCAGGATAAAGTCCAGTGTAATAACTGGATGGTGTGAATTTTCTCTGTGCTATATTTTGGACATTATAGTAAGTCTCAGCGCGTTCTCCACTCTGGAACCCTGAAATAAAACATAAAGCAAAAAATTAGACATTTTTTAAAAAACAAATAATAATAACAGTCTTTGTTTATTTTTTTGGGGGTAGTTCAGAGAGACGGCGAGAGAAAGAACTTCTGTTCGCTCTCCGTATTTTTATTTATTCGTTTTAAAACCAGCGCTCGTCCCACTGTTCAGGTCAATCAGACTATAGTGATATACCTCTTACTGTAATTCTCCTTCCTGATGTTATTACAGCTCACCTGCATTCGTATTCCTCCACCTGGTGATAAATACACATGCCTTTAATTCTTGATTTCATGATTTCCTGATTTCTCAGTAGCTCCGAGATCACCGCCATCAACTGTCTGTTTAGCAAACGTTATTCCCAGGGGATTAAAAACACATTGTGGAGGCTCTATTTCAGGTAAAAAAATTTTATAGAGGCAAACTTTAAAAAGCAATTCGAGATGAGGATGGAGGAATGGAGGAGCTCTGTATGCAATTCCACTCCGAGTCAGAAGAGGGCTCTGTACAGCAAGCAAAAAGATAAAAAAAAAATAAAATAAAAAAAAATTTAAGGAAAAAAAAGAGAGCGCATGACAATTTGCACCAACATGGATTAAATATAATAAAGTTTTCATTCATTAATTAGTCGTCCAAGGTTGACATTTTAAATCTAATACACCTGAGATAAATCTTGAACAATGAAATTCTCACAGATGCTGCAGTAGAAACTAGAGTAAAAAATAAAATAATAATAATAATTAAAATTACAACAATGTTTTTTTCCAAGAACATTAGAAAGTTGTCATGGACATATTTCATATTTTACATAATCCTACTTCAGAGAGTATAGATTTTTTATCATTATTATTATTGAATTTTAATATTATTTTTAAAATTTATTTAATTTTCACTTATACAGTTCAATACTACAAGCAAAATCTGCATCATTTATGGTTTAGGAGAATAAAATGAAGGTGTGAACAGGAAATACTTGTATGTGAATTAACTCCAGGTGAAACTGCGTCCACGTTGGTGCAAACTCACACTCAGAGGCATTTTTAGAGATGTGTTTGGATTGCACCGAGTGCTTTTCCTGTACAGCTGTGACTCATGCTGTAAATAGACGACGGACTCTGACAGACAACATGTTTAAAGCTGATTTTGGTTGCATCTTCTTTCTTATGTGCTGTACATATGAGTATGTGATATGTTTTTCAATCTTTTTTCCAGGAAATAAAGTACAGTAAGCTTGCGTCCACGGGTGATTTTCTTTCAGCTGGCTTTCAGAATGATATCTGAGATTATTTTCGTTCATTTTTATCATTTTTTAAATATTTACTTATCATGTAGAATGACGGTTTGCTTGGTAATTTAGTTTTT
>CM040991.1:22644823-22664725 GCA_022985145.1 Pangasius djambal
GAAATGAGCTGTAAGTGTTTGAAATGTTATCAAATTGCAAACTTCCAATCTGTGGGTAAATGTATTCTTTTAAAGAAGTTATGAAAATTGTACATAAAGGTTATGATGATACCTGTGATATAACAGTATTGATACAATATTGATCATGATAATGATATTATATGGCGATATTGTGACCCTGCAGTATGTACGATAAATACAGGATCCATTATGCTATTAAAGGAAAAGTTCAGCTTCGTGATTCCCCTTCACCTCAGGTGGAGACTCAGGTAGGGGGTGTGGCCTAAAGTCTGGAGGCGGAGCTTGTATGTTAGAAGAGCTTCAGGTAGTAATAAAATTAGCATTTGTTTTGTACAGTGTTATTGATGTGAGTGTGTGATGATTTAGACGTGCAGTTTGCACAGCAGCTGTAAGCTTTCATTGCTTGTTAGCAACATAAACCTCGTAGCGTGTGTGTAAAACTACATCTTCAGTCAGCAGTCTTAACTAATTAACTACATTTGATGAATAGAAAATTGTTTAAACTTCATTTTTCATCCTGATGTTTTTTTTTTTTTCTTGAGCTTCTCATCACTCACACACACAAATTAAAATGTACACAAAAGCCCAATGGTACTTTGTCACAGCCGTGCCCTGGATATGTGTGTGTGTGTGTGTGTGTGTGTGTGTGTGTGTGTGTGTGGTGGCTCCTCGTTTGACTCTCCCGGGCCCCTCGATCCTCCTCGGTCTTCCTCACGCTCCACATTAACACATGAATGGCCGACTGCAACGGGCCAGCGTGGCTACAGACCCCAACAGAAGGCACTGGATTTGCAATTCAATATTGAATCTGCTCAACCCCCAATCAGGACCGAGCCCGAGAGAGAGAGAGAGAGAGAGAGAGAGAGAGAGAGAGGGACTCTTAAATAGTCAAGCTTTATAATCATTTAAAACCTAATTATAGCTATATAGTAATTAATGAAGGTACAGAAACACTGAAATATAACATCTACCATGTGTGGTATTAATAATGCTGTTAAATAGCCTAATATACTGTATAAAGTATAAAATAATACTGTTTATAATACAGTTTATCGCTGATGACTTACATCAAAAATGATTTCTCATTTATTTCATTTTTTCTATATCTCTGTACATAAATTATTCATTTGAAAGGCCAAACAAGATGTTTGTTTCTGGCACAGAAATAAATATCTTAATAATTTTAAATAATCACTCAAATTATTACATTATTAACCTGGTAAATGACTATTATATTCATTATATCCCCTCAGGCGTATTCTCGTGGTATCAGGTCTTGTTGTTATTTCTTCCTTCATGATATTTTACTGTGGAAAATTATTTGCGTATTAATTATTTAATGGGTACATAAATAAAAACAAATGTGAAAAACAAATAAATAAAAATGTAAATTGAAGTTAAATATCAGGGACAACAACATTACAGTCTATAAAAACTAAAACAATAATGATAGTGATCAAATGAAAAGAAAAATTAACATTTTAGGCGTTATCCCAGCGCCACGCAAAATTCGTCACTTCCTGTGAACGTGACTAAATACTTCCGGTTTGAAGAGACCGTCATGGCGGCGCCCATAGCGATACATCTAGAGTTCGGGTTTGTATGGTTTCTTTGCCTCGATACGCGGTTGTAGTTTGTTTGTTTGTTGTTTTGCATCACGTGACATGTTGTTTATCACTCTTTTGACACAGTAACACTTTTGTCACTCCTGTAACGAGCGTTTACTGAAACTAAACAAGCCGTTTGGAGAAAGTCGCGTCGTGCTGCTGCTGTAAATCTGAGGCTGAAGCCCAAATGACTCTCTTATTGAACTTGTAGTGCACTACATTATTGCACTACTTTAGTGCACTACATAGGGCACTACATAGGGCACAGGACGCATTCATGTATGTCTTGTGTGAGTGCACTAATATAGGGAGCAGAGAGACATTCTGGTTCAGCTGAATGGCGATGTTTACTCTTAACAAGTCTAATAATAATAATAATTATAATAATAAGAATACTTTCTTTTATATATCACCTTTAAAGAGGTCTGAAAGCGCTGTACATAGGAAAAGAACATAGAAGTACAAAGTACGCAAGCATATATCAAAACAGATAATAATAATAATAATAATAATAATAATAATAATAATAATAATAATAAAGTCATCAATTAAAAGCTATCCTAAAGAAATAAGTTTTAGGAGAAGATTTTTAATGTATCTTTATCGATCGATCCATCGATTGGACTGTTAAAGCCACGTCTAAAAGAGCTGGAGAGAAGAAAACATGGAAAAAAATTTAAAAAGTACAAAAAGTGAAGAAGGAAGCAAGTAAAAAAAAATCTGAATAATTTGTTTTTATTAAAAATAATGAGTAAATGTTAAAAATAATAAGAGAAAGTTACATTTTAATTATTTTCCTATCACGTAATTCATGTTGGTGGAGTTTTTGATATATTCTCTGTTTAATTCAGTAGCCTTAAAAATAATAATATTAGGGCTGAGTAATACGATTACTATAAATCTCTCTCTCTCACTCACACTCACACACACACACACACACACACACACACACACACGTCTTTTCTGAGTGTGTGACGAGAATCTTTAGCGCTTTGTTCACTCTGTGTGACTGACTCCATCATGTTCCTCGCAGTACGTAGCAGCTGAGTTCACGTTAAAGCATATTTTTCCACCAGATACTTTTTTTCTTTGTGTGTTTATTTCTGTAGACCAGACGCAGTTGTTCAATTTGATGAAAGTGAATGTTCGCCTGTTAGGATTGTGCTCACTGGTGACAATCAGCTGAACATCGTGATCCAGACGGATGATCGTGATATAAAGCGTGCGTAGGTCTGTATTGTCTGTATGATGTTCGGTTCGTATCTTGCGTTGTGTAAAAGTGGGCGGAGCCTGGAGTTAGTTTCTTCTTGTGTCGTTTCTTTTTGTTTGGTCCTGTGTGTTTCCTCTCTGTGCTGCGATGTGTGCTGATTCAGGATGAAGTAACCTGTGTGGTGATATTTGAACGTTTTCTTGTTGACTGTGTGACTCGCGGTCACGTGGAACACGCGTCCAATCAGCTGCTTGTCACTGTGTAAATTATAAAATAACCCTTTTCACACTTTGTTCTTTTACAGCGTGGTTAACATATAGAAGAGATTTCTGAGATTAAAATTACAGGCTAAGTACTTGCCTGAATTCCCTTCCTTCATTCCAAACTTCCACACACTCCGAATTTTCCTCCATTCTCAATTTTCATTCATTCTTTCTTTTTCTTTCTTTCCTTCTGAACTTCTTTCTTTCCTTCTAAATGTCCTTCCTTCCAAACTTTCTATCAAAATTTAAGACTATCTTCTGGACTTCTTTCCTTCCTTCTGAAATTCTTTCCATCTGAGTTTCATTCTGAACTTCCTTCCTTCCTTTCTTCCTTCTGAACGTTGTTCCTTACAAACTTTCTCTTTTCCTTCGTTCCTTCTGAGCTTCCTTTCTTTCTTCTGAACCTCCTTCATTACAGACTTCCCTCTGTTCTTTCCCTTCGTTTCCTTTGTGCTTGATGTTAAACTCTACATCACAGATTTTGTGCTAACAGATGATTGGATGTAACAAATGAAGCATTAAATGCAATAATGTCAAATTGCAGAACACGTTGTACTTTATAGAAATAGTTCAGCTCGGTTTTTACCACTTTGGCCTTTAGAGATTAATCCGTATTTGTGCCACAGACACTCAAAGGGCAAAACTTAAGCTCTGGCTGGAGTCTTAACTCAGATGTAGAAGCTAAAAAAACCACACAGAGTCATCATCTTTCTTTCAGTTTCCTACGTTTAGTGAATAAATGCAGAGCCTCTGCGTGAGCAAACCTCAGCCCGAGGCCACGCGTGCTGTAAAAGTTAACGCTTGGCACCATATAAAAGTCTCTCGGCTTTTACGTTACGGCAGAATCGCGGCTCATTGTGTGTGTTTAAAAGAGTGATGGTGTGTGTGAGTGGCCTTACTGACCCTCTCCGACTCTCTGTGCTGCTCGAACTCGGGCCAGCGGCCAAAACCCGAGGATCTGGAGGACAACTGGGCTTTCTGCAGGAGATGTGAGCGCTCTTTATGGAGCCTGCACCTGCTGCTACGTCTCCCTGAGCGTCGCGCTGCTTCACTAACATCAACACCATCTCGCTTTCATACACACGTCTTACACGGCCCGCACCGCCGCAGATTAAACTTTAATCTGGATTAAATCAACGCTGTACCAAACCTTGTGTAGAATAATCAGCTTTTTAATCCTGGTTTTAGTTTAATAGGAAACATATAGATTCTCTTTCATTCCATTGCTCCTGGATTTTAAATTTCAGTCAGGGATGCATTTTAATCCCGACGCTGAGCCGCTTTAAACTTTTTAAAAAATCTGCTTTAAATTTTTCCAAGGATTTTACCATTTTCACTCCAAAGGAAAGAAAACAAATGATGAGTAATATCTGATCTCAGGGTTTAATGGTCAGAATTAATCCCAGCTCAAGGTTTTAATCAAAATGAAGGATTTGAATCACTGATTCAATGAGCCAGGTTTAAATTTAAAATAAAATTTACATCAATAAATCCTAGATGTTTTTAATTTTAATCACCGAATCATTTGGTTGTATCCGAATAAGTTTTTTTTATTCGTTTTTCACGTTGCTCCATGGCCTGAAGTCGGTCTTTCTCTTCTGATAACTCGTTGTCAAGTGTGACAAGCAGGTCAGGAGTCTCAATATAGCCCCTGGCACCTAACAGGAAGTCCATCTGCTCTGAAAAATCTCTAAAAATGCCTTTACTAAAGCCGCGGTGAGTAACCGTCCTCCAGATTCACCTCAAATACACTCTTAGGAAATTTAGAACCCATAGATTTTCTTCGCTCGGCCCCCTGGGGGAGCCTTTAAAGAAATTCTGTAGGATCCGTTGCACTGCTGCTTGTTAGAGATACTGTGTGTAGTCGAGTGTATTACTGGAGGCGATCGGCTGTCGGATTAAACAGAAATAAATCAGTTTTTTTGAAGCACGATCACGACGCAGGAGTTCTCACTGTTTTTCTCTGTGCTCATTAATAGTGCCTTTCTGATTTAACATTTATTTAATAATAATAGATTTTATAAAATGCGATGCGGAATAGTTATCGTGTAAATTTGGAATGATTTCAGCCATAGTTAGGCAAAGAACAACAAACACTGGCCACAATATGGCAAACGTTGTCAGGTTTATGAACAAAAAAAGGTCGTTTGGGAGTCAAAAGAGTCGACTCTTTAGTGAAGTGACTCACTAAAACGAGCCAGAAATGTCATCAATGATTTGTCAAAAGTGGCTTAGAGAGACAGACGTACGTTTATAATCGTATAACTTACGTTTACGTTTTCATGAAGTCTGTGTTTACGTGAATGAGCCCAGTTCAGTATTAAAAATTGCATAAAATGATCAAGTGTAAAAATGTAAAAATGTAATGTCTGTGATACATTAGAGCGCCGAAAAATGACTAACAACGTTAGAGCTTAGTTAGTGATTTGCGCCGTAATTGAGGAAAGAAGTCTGATTATCTGTCTTGAAAAATGCTTGAATTTCGCAGGCCGTGAATAAACACTGGAATCGGGTAATAAAGGCATTATTACGTTATTATTACGTTGTTATTATTAAACACGTCAGCCGGCGCAGCTTCAGAGCGCGGTCTGAGAGGAGGAGAGCTTCCTGCGGAGTGACTGCGGAGAGACTGTGGAGAGAGCCGATCCTCTTAACGACTGAGAAAAGGGAGAGCGGGCGAGAGGAAGTCGTGCTTTTGTTAGATCGCTTTGTTCTAGGAGCGAATCTGTGTGAGTCTCTGTGGGAGAACTGATCTGCTTTCATGTGCAGCTTTAATTTACATTAACCACAGTTTCTTTTATCCCGCAGCTCTGTCGAATTCCGCGTTCTGATTGGGGCAGAAGGTGTTGATTAATGTTCTCTAACAGCAGCTCTGACAGTAGCACAGGTTTATATTAATATTCTAATATTCTAGCAGGTTATCGTTTCTATAGTAACAGCTCACGCACAGGGACTTGTACGGATAATAAACGGATTTTTAAAAAAAAAAAAAAGCACGTGTAAGAGTTGATATGGTGAAGTTTTTTTTTTTTTTTTTTAATTTATGTGACATTTATGGAAGGAGTCACCAGTGTCAGCGCTTTGTAACAGTCAGAGGTGAAGCTGTTGTTGAAGCTCGTACAGCTTTATAGAAGATTTGATTGTTAAAACATGTTAAGAAAAAAAAATTCTTGTTTTCTTTTTGTTTTTGTTTTTTTTGTTTTTTAAAAAAGTGTGTTTTGTGTTTTCTTTTTCAGAGGAGGAGCCGAACTCCTGTTCGATGGAGTCAAGGAGCACCATGTGACACTTCCCAGCCAATCAGAACCCTGTGAGTACAGTCAGCACTGCATCAGTGTGTGTGTGTGTGTGTGTGTTGGGATTAGGGCTGGGCGATATGACGACATAATAATGATATTGGCGTAAATTATGACACAACACACTTCTGAGATACTGTGATATCTTTTTATTATTTATTTATTTATTTATTTTATTTATTTAACTTAATAATCATAAACTGACTGAAAGCAGCTTATGTTGATGTTGAAGGTTTGTATCTTTAAAATTGAAAAAAGAAATTAATTTTATTTGTTTTTGTTTTGTATGTTTTTTTTAATTTTTTTCTCCTTTTCAGTGTTCAGTACTTATTTATTTATTCGTTCATTCATTTAGTTATTTATTCATCCTAAATATTTTTGAATAAATACGTTTTTTTCATTAAAAATACGTTTTCGTAGAGATTAAATGAAGTATCACCGAACAGGTTTTTATTTAAAAATGCACCTCTAGCAGTGATCACTTTCGTTAGCGGTTTGTTTACAAACCTAAATATCCTGACGCGTATCGTTTATCATAGAAACGTTCTGGAAAATCGTGACGTGACGTTTGTGTCACGTCTGTTCAAATGATTCCTTTCTCTTACCTGTTGGTTCTGAGTCTGTACATTTCAGCGTGTAGGTCAAAGGTCAAATTTCTTTGTTAAATCTTGTAACATTTAAAGCAGGAACTTTGTGTATTAAAAACCGATTTGTGTTTTTGTGACGTCACAAACTATGCTCAGATTCTTTCGACCAATCACATCTCATATGCAAATTATTAGTGGATGATACTCTGGAAAGATTAAGCTATAGAAACGAACGCAGCTAATGTTAGCGATGAACAGATGGTGGTTGCCATGGTAACATTATATAACGTTAGTGGACATGTTGGGTGGGTGTTGGGGGGTCTAATTTGCATATCCATGTATATTCATAGAGTATTGCATTTTTAATGAGGGTAAAAGTCTCCTTAAGGGTTCCCTGGACAGTTAATGGTTCTTGGCTTGCTAAAGGGGTTCTACTTGGAACCTTCTGAAAGAGGAACACTGTTGTAGCGTTGTGCCTAGAACCTGGCGTAGAGAGGAAGAAAAGAACCCTTTAGAGTGCTAGATTTAATCTTCTTTCCAAGAGTGTGTAGATGTATTGATGTTCCTCAGGCATTTTTAGTCCACTTTTGGGGAAAGAAATGTTCCTCAAGGGTTCCTTTGATGGTTATTGGTTCTAGATCTTTCCTTCTTCTGAAAGAGAAGACCTCCAGAGACCTTTTAGGGTGATGGATAGAGTGTAGTTTAATGGGAATTGCAAAAAAAAAAACACATAATGATTGATTATTGTGCATAAATTACAGCACAGCGCAGCTGGATTCTGGTCAGAAGGTGTTGATTAATTATCTAGAACAGCAGCTCTGACAGTAGCGCAGCTGCAAATTGTAATTATTGGCGAGTCGGTGTGGTGCAAGAGGAATAAAACGCATGTGAACACGCTGCTATAAGAGCGATTGTTTTATTCCTGACACGTTAAAGGCGAGTGAAGATCACGCAGATTGATCTCAGCAAGTTCTTCAGTATTACTGTGAGCAATATCGGACCTCCTCGTGTCTTCAGAAGTGACTTTCCTTCTTTCTCTCTAAATCAATTCTTGACTATTCTCGTTATCGACAGCTTAATTAGTTCCATACATCTCAGCTGGTATCTGTCCCGGAGGCGGAGGAAGGAACACGATGATGGAATTCATCTGTGATGGAGCAGGAGAAAGGCTTTTCTCCTTGGATTTTAGCTTGAACCAAAAATAATAAAATAAATAAATAAATAAAGCTCATGCATAGTCATAAATATCGCACTTCTCCAGACGTTTCTACGATACGTAAAATGTGCGTAGAATGATGTTTAGGTTTGCGAACAAATTTCCCGAAATACAGTAGTGGTGCATGTTTTTTAAAAAAAAAAGTTCAATAAAGCTTGAATTAATTTCGAGTTTAAATTAAAATAATTTTTATTTATACTAAATAACAATGAAAATGAGAAATAAAATGAATCTAAAAAATGTAGCATATAACATTTACTTCTTTTTAACTATTTAATATTACAAAATTCTAGTGTCTAGTTAGTTTGGAATTATTTAAAAATAATTAAAATTTAATTTTAAAAAATATCCCAACATCCACTCCACAATATCTCCGAAAAGTGCAAATTTATCATGATATCGTTATCGTATCGTTATCGTATCGTTATATCGTAGAGCCCTAATCCTGAGGAATCTCCTCACTCGCTTTTCTCATCTCCTTCACTTTCACTTAAACAACAATAGAGCCGAACCCTGTGTCCATCCTTCTCTCTGTCCTCCTCCTCCTCCTCCTCGTCCTCCTCCTCCTCCCGTCCACCACCAACATCTGTGAGCCTCCTCAGCCTCGGCCATTCTCTCTCTAACTGCTCCATTATGGAGCCTCTTTCACTTGTAAATGCGGTCAGTGATATTGTCGATGGGGCTTTTATGCCCAGAGCCGGGGTCACACTGAAGGTATGGAGTGGGGTAGGGGCGCGAGGAGGCCTAGCAGAGACGGGAGGGATGACGCTTACAAAGCACCAAGTGCTGGTTTTGTGTGCAGTCATTTTTTTTTTTTTTGGGAGAGGGGGATGATGTGATGTGGGTTCTGCTTTAGAAAGAAGGATCCTCCTCTTTTCAGATTCCTGCAGGCTTCCCAGTGAGGCTTCGGGGTGAAAGTGGTGCGAGAGTGAAGCGAAGCACGGTCAGCGCTGAGCTCGGGCCGATTTCAGAAGACGTTTAACCGTGACTCGGTACGAGGAACGTGCCGATAATCGGTTGTACGATATATAAGAACGTTTGTTATACGTAACAGATCATCTTACTTTACACTACAGCTGTTAAATCTGACACATTGGAGACCAGAAAACTGCTTCGTGGCGGTGTAATCCACACTAACACACGTCCTTCTGAGCACTCGGTAATGTTCAGTAATTAATCTAATGGCACTGTGTGAAGTATTTTTCTTCAAACCTCATGCGTTTTGTCCTTATATTTTATTTAAATTTTAGCGTTCCAAATACACGTTACAAATCTCAGACCTCATCATTCGTGATTTTGACTTTTACTAGTCATCATATGAATCATGTTTAATCATTTTAACTTTTTTTTTATGTAAAACTTAAGTCCATATCAGGTTGTCTGGATACCACCAGCGCAGGTTTGTAAGATGTGTCTATTTGTGTCACTGGTGCTTTAATGAACAAAAAAGAATTTGATCTCATGTCATTTTTAGTACAAAGAAAAAACATTTCTTAAAGGTTCCTTGGAGAGCGCTGGTCTCTAAAATGGCTCTAGTTGGAACTTCTTCTGATACATTTATGGAAGGAGTCTCCAGTGTCAGCGCTTTGTAACAGTCAGAGGACGGATTAGAGTAAGATTTTGACGCAATACTCCACTTAAGTATAAATTTCTAACTGGTCTTTGTGAGCTTTCTGTTTATTTAGCTGGAACACAAATTGTGTGTAAGGTCAGGCAAATGTTTCCTCTTGTGTGTGTGTGTGTGTGTGTGTGTGTGTGTGTGTGTAGCCTACACACTGAGTTTGCAAACATTTGGAGGTGTGTGTGTTTTACCAGCTCTCCAAACCTCCATAAAACAACAGGAGTAGAACAGCAGCGGGGTCATCGCCATGGCGCTGGAGTCGCCACGACAACCGGATCACAAAAGTGGACCCTGAGAGGGAATGTGGACCTTCCTGAGGCCAGAGGATGACCTTGGAGCTCCTGTGTTTGTGTGTGTGTGTGTGTGTGAGGGAGAGAGTGAGAGAAAGTCAAATATCTCACTCACTCTGTGTCATGGATGGCTGATTGTGATCGCTCAGCGAAATCCCCGCTCAGCGAAATCCCCGCCCCGCCCCAAATTTCTGTTTTATGCTCCAAATCTTGGAGTGATTGATGAGCTCGCAACACACACACACACACACACACACACCCCACTGTCGCAGACAACACAGACGTCTCTCGTATCGCTATCTAGATGAATGACGTCAGCTCCTCCCACCTGCAGATAATAACAACAATGACGATTGTTGTGTAAAAACACGCCACGGGAAAAAAAAAACACGAAGCCTAGCTTAGCAACCACGCTACACACTACATGCCTTCGTCCTCCTTCGCAGCCTCTATCCCAGCATGCACCTGTGATGGCCACTGTGATGCAGACTGCTCCCTTTTTCCCCTCCTCCACCTCCTCCTCCTCCTCATCCTTTCCACCCCTTTTATGAGTGTAAAAAGAAGTATTGATGAAGAGGTAGGAATCTCCACTCAGTTTGTAGGACACGCCCTTCGCTTTCCTTTTTTATTAAAACTCGCCCCAGCGGAGGAATGATGCACGCAAAAGTGATTGTTTCTGTTTTTAGCCTCGTGCTCTCGGTGCGCGTCGATATTCATCGCCTGGACGTTGCACCGAGGCAGGCATCACTCTTGTGTATGGACGCCGGGGCGCGGGCTGGCCGGCCTGCGAGGTAACGTCGATCGTTACGCGGCCGAGGAGCTTGACAGCGATCCAATTAACCTGAAACAGCCTCCATCGCTCGCCTGCTGCCTTTCACAGTGAGAGTGAAGGAGCGCACTTGCGCGCATGCTGATGCTGACGCTCTGAAAAGCTCCGTCTCTAGTGGGAAAAGAAGCGTACTGAGCGCTTACAGCGCGCCTCTCCTGACTTTCCTCTCTGCTCTATTTACGCTCAGTACAGCATCACAATGGCGGACGGTCTTATGCCGCGCTGGTGCGTCATCGTGTCTCATGTCTCATGTCTCCTCAAACACTCCCCCACCCCTTTCTTTAAATCCTCCACACTGTGTTCCCCCGGTCTCTGAGTCACTGCGGAGGTTTCACAGCTCTCCAGAGAACTCCATCATCTTCCTCTGTGACTCTCCGTGTGGAGAAAACCGAACGCGGGAAAGCGCCTCAGCGTGATGTAGAGGAAAGAGGCTAGTTAAAGCAAAATGAAGGAAAACGAGGGAGGAATAAATACAAAAAGGAAGGAAAGAATGGAATAAACAAATTTAAAATAGGAAGGAAGGAGAAGTAGTAAGGAGGAAAAGAAAGAAATGACGGACAAGAGAGAAAAAAGGAATAGAACGAAAGGGGAAGAGGCAGAAAGAAGGAAGAAAAAAGGCAGAAAATAGGAAGGAAGGAAGGAAGGAATGGACGAAGGAACTGAAAGACGAGAAAAATGAAGGACAAGAAGAAGGAAGGAAGCAATAGAAAGAAGAGGAAGGAAGGAAGAAACGAAAATAGAAAGGAAAGACAAAAAGCATATAAGAAGGAAGAAAGTAACTGAAGGAAGAGATAAATGATGTACAATGCACGAGGGAAGGAAGGAAGGAAGGAACAAATGACGGGAAAGAAGGAGAAGAAAAGGCAAAAAAGGAAGGAAAAGGAGGATACGACGTAAGGAAAATAGGAAAGAAAGGACAAAAAGAAGGAAGCAATGGAGCCAAAGGAGGGGAAAGCAGAAAAGGAAGAAAAGAAGGAAAAATAGAAAGAAATGACAAAAAAGAAGGAAAGACATGAAGGAAGGACAAAAAGAAGAAAACAAGGTAGAAGTGAGGAACTGAAGGAAAAGAGAAAGCAAGGACTGTAGAGGAGGGATGGAAGGAAATAGGCAGAAAAGAAGGAGGAAAAGAGAGATGAATGACTAAAGTAAGGATGTAAGGAATGGGGGGAAAAAAAAGGAAAGACAAAGGGGAAGGAAGGAATGTTGGAAGGATATAAATGAAGGAAGGAAAGAAAAAGAAGCGAGGGAATAAAAGGACTGACTCAGTGCAGGCGAGTGTTTAGTTGGCTGAAAGTAAGCAGGTGACGGTGTTGATGATTTTAAGCACTGATTAAATATCGCAGCGTCTCGGCTTATTGTTTATTATTTAAAAAAATCACAGGAATCCCCTTTAACACATCAACTGCAGTAACAAACACACTGCATCATTTTAGCGGATTAGACTCCAGCTAGTGTTGATATTAGTGATGATAACGGAGAAGGCCAGTGAGTGTCGGGAGCGTGTGAGACGCTGCTTGGGCGTGCGCTAAAGGTTTCTTTCGAGGCTTAGCTCCTGTTGCGACGTTCCTGCGTAGGTTCATTGTGTTTCATGTGGATGAGCCTGAAAGTCTGGGGTCTTTTTTTTTTTTTAACGAAAACAAGGCATGTTTTTTGAACCGCTGCTTCTCTAATCAAACCAGAGCACCTTCTCACTAACGTTTAGGTATTTCTGTTCCTCCCCCTCCCCGTCCGTTCCTCCTCCTGCGTCTCCATCACCCCTATTTTGAGGAGGAAAGTGGTTCAATCCTGTAATGGAGGCTGATGATGCTGTGTTGATGTTGCTGGACCAGAGACTAGTGTGTGTGTGTGTGTGTGTGTGTGTGTTCTGTCACTGTTCACTGTATAGCCATATGCACATACACACACACTCGCACATTCTCCATCACTGTCAGACTACACACACACACACACACACACAAAATGCGCATCACACAATGCACGCACTGTAGTGTTGCATTATCTCTGGACTGTTCCAGTTTTTTTTTTTGTTTAATACAAAACATCAGTGTTTTTAGGGTTGCCTGTGCATCTGGATGAACTGGCAAATTAAACTGCGTGGTTTAAAAAATAAGGAGCGAAACGGCGGTGCTTTACACACAAGGTCCCTCCATTTCATTTTCATTTCAACATGGGGAGCGTTGAACGTTTATATCCATCAATCATCCTGCTCTCCTCCGCATTTCCGCGCCGTAGAGACACCACAGAGACGCCATGTTCCCAAAAACACCGATCTCCGCCGCGTTCTCCTTCCTGTAGCGCTTCGCCTTCTGCATCACACGCCACCATGAAACTAAAGGCCTCGTTTTCATTTTCATCCGAATCTGTATTTTGCGGTGTGTCGCAGTTTTTTTTTTTTTGGTTTTTTTTTTGGGTTTTTTTTAAACACTTTCCTTTTCCATACATCACCCCTCCTCCCCTCCTCCCTCGCCAGTCCTGTCGCGCCACTTCGACCGTATCTGTCTCTCCCTGCACTCTGACCTCTAACCTTTGACCCTCGGTGGCTCTTTTGCAGGGGATGTGAAGCAGCTGCTGGTGTGGATTCGGGAGAACCTGCTGAAGGAGAGGCCCGAGCTCTTTGTGCAGGGAGATTCTGTGTAAGTACACACACACACACACACACACACACACACGCACACGCACGCACACGCATGAGCAAAAAAACAAGGAAACGACGTACATATTGTTTTTGTCGGACAATGAATAAAGGAATAAGGATAAAGGAGATCCAGATTATGAAACGTTGCATTAATGTTGTATTAAGGTTATATTAAGGTTATTTTATAGATTGTTTGAGATGATTACAGATTGCTAGCATAAATTATTACATAAATTATATTAAAAGCTACATTTATGACTAGTTTATGAAATGTCCCGGTTGTTTTGCTGCTTGAGCGTGATGGATGTGTCACCATATTGCTTTTCGCACACACTGCACTACAATTTCTGTACAATTTTATATCCTTAATGCAGAAATCCATCCATCATGTGTGGGGGGGATTATTTAATCTTTTTATACAGCAGTATATAGATTTGCGAAATGGCCAAGAATTATAATCCCGTGCATGACAGAGCATCAGATCTGTACACTAATGCTGTTGTTTAATAATATTTTATAATACAGACAGCACCATTGCTGTATGCTGTAGCACTACATCAGATTATAATATCACGTGTAATTATATTCTTTAAATGTGTGCACTGGTTAGTGTTCTGTATAACGTGTGTTTTTTAGTTTGTCAGGACAGAATTTTTAAAGCTGTTTGAATCTTTATTGTATTTATGGATTCAGGTTAAACAAATTCACTACTAGCTGCTTAGGTTATGTCTTTGAAACATGTTTTCTTAACTCTTTGGCTAAAATGACTGAATTGTGTTGCTTGAAGAGACAAAACGGCTCTGAATACGAATTGTTCCAG
The DNA here is from genome assembly GCA_022985145.1 of Pangasius djambal. Lineage (NCBI taxonomy): Eukaryota > Metazoa > Chordata > Actinopteri > Siluriformes > Pangasiidae > Pangasius > Pangasius djambal. The sequence goes on from CM040991.1 coordinate 22,659,216, forward strand.
TGTAAAATAGTGTAACTGTAAGAATGAAATCAAACAGCGTTGTGTTATCCCCTGTGTAGCGAGCAAGTATAGTGAGTGATTGGGATTCTATCTGACTGTGTAAATGATTCCTGCGGAAACATGGTGCGTTTCTTTTAATGGCTCTTACGTAGTGTAAGAAATTTTGGGGGGGAAAAAAATCATTAAGACAAAACATTGCTGTAGAAAAATGAATAAAAATGCATACTAAACATTACAACTTCTAATTCATTTCCGTTTATCTGCCATGACAACAGCAGGTAGATATTCTCAAGTAGATAAGTATTCACAGAGGTCATTTTTAAAGGAATTTTACAGCTTTAATATATAAATCTACTCCACCTGTCTTTGTAGAGGGAATTGACCGCATTATTAAAACGCAGTAATACAAAAGGAATGAAGGTGAGCCACGTCGGAGCTGTGTTTCGTTGTTTCCGCAAATCATTTATTAAACGTGCCAATACAGTGTTTGTTACTTGAGAGCTTTTGTGATTTTATTTTCCCCCCCTTTATCTCTCTATTGACTTCTTTTTCTTCTTTTTTTTTTTTTTTTTTAAATAAATTGTGGTAAGGTGCTTTATGCTTTGTGTGTTATCGGTGTGGATCACGTCAAGTAAACGAGCGTCTCTGCTTTCTCTTCCACAGGAGACCCGGCATTCTCGTATTGATCAACGATGCAGACTGGGAACTGATGGTGAGCCGCGCGTGTGTGTGTGTGTGTGTGTGTGTGTGTGTGTGTGTCCATGATCAGAAGATCAGTCCACTTCCCCTGTTTTAATGACCTGCTCGTTTTTTCGGGCCGTGTGTCAGGTCTTTTCTCCACGCGTCTGATGTGCGGGATGGCCGCTCCGGGTCAGTCGTTCAGGAAAAACCGCATATCGGCATCTCCTTGTAATTTACGCAAACGCAGTCAATGAGGGAAAAGTCGATGTCTTCACAGCTGTCGATGATGGTCTAAAACCCACAAATCAGGCACTGATTTAAAGTTCGGTACCGGGTCGCTCCGTTTTTATGGCTTTAACATAAATCTCATTTGTAATAGCTTTTAGCTCGGCCCCTTGTCTCATGCGGCCGCTAATAAACATCGAACAAGTGCTTTTCTTTTTAAGGCCCTTTTGAAGAAATATTCGGCACGGATCATTAAAGCTAATGGTGGTGTTTTGTGTGTGTGTGTGTGTGTGTGTGTGTGTGGTGGTGTGTTGTGTGTTTTTTTTTTTTTTTTTTTTTTTTTTTTTTTTTTTTTTTTTTTTTTTTTTTTTTTTTTTTTTTTTTTTTTTTTTTTTTTTTTTTTTTTTTTTTTTTTTTTTTTTTTGTTCAGTAAATAACTAGAAATCATTAATCAGAATATGTGTGTGTGTTTGTGTGTTTGTGTGAGTCTAGGGTGAGTTGGAGTACCAGCTTCAGGACCAGGACAATATCGTTTTCATCTCCACACTTCATGGAGGTTAACGGATTCTAAAAGATCACACACACACACACACACACGCGCGCGCGCGCACACACACACACATATACATACACACCATATATCCACGCCTTCAGTCTCGATGCTCTACGCTACCCATCCTCCATCCTCCAACCTCTCGACCAATCTGGCGAGCCAGTCTTGACTTGTTTTGATTTTGTAGCCCAATTAAAGAGCACGTCGGTGGCGCGTGGGCTGAGACAGGATCGTCTCGGCGCTCTACCTGCCCCTCGGTTCGATGGATGGGGTCACATCGGGGCGCATTCAGAGGTCATTCCGTCTAGCCAACGTCCAGATGGATTCTCCAGAGACGTGCACCAATCACTCACACTCTCGCCTCGAGAAACGGCAAAATTTCCATTTTCATTTGTTTATGTCTGGACAATTTTTATTTTTTCTCTTGCTTTTGAATAAATAAATATGATTTTCTTTTTATAATAATTTTTTTTTCAGATACTTAAATGGCCTTTTTTTTTTTCATTGTGGGAAAAACAACTAGTTTTAATAAACGCCTCATTGATTTTTGAGGTTCATGAAAAAGTCAAATATAAGGGCTTAAGTCTAATGCATTTCAGCTGCCTGTCTCCGAGCTTCGATCTCCGCCGGGGATTGTCCGCATCGCCTTGACATTTTATCTCCTGTTTTTTAAAGAAGATAAGGATATGGGGTATCTCCAGCTTTACGCTGCTTTATAGCAGAGCTTTTGCACCCACTGTCACCAGATCAGGATTTTATTTTTTAAAGACAAAATTTTTTTAATATGCAGGTCATTAAAAAGTGGCTTTGGGTGAGGGACAGAATTTGGGATGGTTTTGTTAGTGCTTTGTGTCATGTTTAAAAATAATTTTTAGAATTTTTTTATAATAATTTGGGATTTATTTGGTTCCATTTTTAGAATTTCTTTTTATATATTTTTAGAAAAGACCAAACACAGTTTTTTTTGCATTACAATGCAATAAGTGCAGGTTTATTTATTTATTTTTTTAATCTTTGGTATTATAATTTATAAGATATTTTAGGTTTTATTTAATAAATAATACATACTGAAAAGGAGATGATTTTGATATTTTAATTTTTTACATATTTTTTATATATTCTACATTTTTATATACGTTTTTACACATTTTTTTATATTATTTAATATCATTTGCTCACAGCGTGAGGTGGTTTATAGAGAATCTGTGATAGAAAAACTGTCTCAAATCTTTCAATTCTGTTTTCATCCCTTCTTTGGATTATATAGCAGTAATCCAGTTTGTTATATATTCACCTCAGAGCTTTTAAATCTTTTTTTTTTTTTAGTTTGGAGCGTGGCAGGCCTGATTTACATCTCCACATCCTACAGAAACAATAGCAGTAAACAGTGCATGGTCTTTCTTGTTGCAGATTGATTCTGATCCTACTTTAAGACCCATTTCCTGATCCTGGGGTCCCCTGGAATATTCATTAGGGGCGAACCCGCGGGATCCACTGAAGAGTCGATTTGCAACGGAAAACTGTATGATAATAGTGTAGCCTAACTATAATACAAATGCTAATGAGCTGGAGGGAGAGAGAAAACACCCCAGTGTCAGTGTTTGAGTGTGTGTGTGTGTGTGCAGATGAAGAGTGTAAACATTGTTCTCCTGCGGCGTGACCTGTCAGGGAGGTCAGGAGTTAAAATGGCGGCTGATTATTAAAGCCAGTTCCTTTTACGGCTTTTAAAAGTGAGGTTTTAAAAAGTAAAAAGTTGCAGTTTGCTTTCAGTCTGAAGGATTCTAACTCCAAGTCCGACGTGAAGCGTCAACCGCTGGCTGTTAGGAGGACGAGGGACGTCTGTGAAATTGATCTGCACAGAAAATAAACACCATTCCTGGGCTAAAACAGCAGGCTGGACATCGCATCACTCGGTCACCTGTACATGAAACGAAAGCCAACCTGTTCCGCTCTTGTTTTAGCCTCTCATGCTTCTCAGTTTGTTTTTGCTAGTCCTGGTTTTTAGGCTAGCACATGATCACGTTACGCGTCTCGTACCCATGGCTGTAAGCGGATCGTCTAAGGCGACTTGAGAGAGTCAAAACCCGCCAAAGCCACACAGCTGAGCTTCTAAAGCTTCCACAGTGTGGTCCTGCAGCAAGCTGAACGCCGCACGCGGCCTGCTAGCCTATAGCATCAAACACGAATACGACCACAACATACACACCTGCACTACTGTGGCTTTTCCAAATGAGATCCATTAGGGGTTCATGAAAAAAGTGTAGGTTTTTATCATTGGTCTTAGGTTATTTATTATCTATTTATTACTCTCTCTCTTTAACGCTGGACCTCCAGCACTCCATGGCATTTTAAAATGGCCGAGATTGAGATCTTCCACTATCGTTGTTCTTATAGACGTTGATGTTAATTGACGTCCAGTTGAATGACTGGGTTTAACCCAAAGTATAAGTAATGTTCATTTTAATCTAACTGCTATTTTAGTACATTTGTAAAAATAATTAACTTGAGGTAACTGCTTTGGGTGAAACGTTTACCAATAATAAGCTTTAATGCCTCCAAGAAAAATGACGATAGTCTATGCATGTGCTTAATACTTTAACAGTTTATAAAAACATGGTCACAAAATATAATTTTATATATTTAGTTCTTACACTAATAGGAGTCTGAAACAAAAAAGAGAACTCCTGGTGTATAGGCCGCATTTATAGCCTTACAATAATAATAAAATAAATACTGTACATTTGTAAAATGTTTATTAAAGACATACTGAGTGGGGCTTTGTGGTCCAAGCCGCTGCGTGCAAAACTGATAATGAATATATTTTCCAACAGTCTGTATTGTACAGCTTCTGTAGACTAGAACCCTAAAGGTATGCTAATTAAAAGCTTTTGGGGGGAAATGATAGGCTATTATCCTGTTTATACAAAGTGCTAAAGAAAGGCTGGTATTTTTCTTCATTTACAACTGAACTGAATAATTCAGTCCTTTCAATTCAGTGTAACGAATTAGTGTGACACTATGGAGCCCACGTCACAGCTGTAATGTATACAGTATATAGGCTACTCTATATAGGACACTGGACATTTCCTTAGCATGAAAGCTAAACTATAATTAGCTCTCGAGGTTTCTCAGCCTACTTCTCCTCACCAATCCTAGCCCATGGTTCCTGCTTCATTTAGAAGGTGGTGAAGTTGTAAAATTCAGGGTGGAGGTATTCATATTCATATTCATATTCATATTCATATACATATACATATACATATACATATACAGCAAACTGCAGGGACAAAATGGCTGGAGAGAGATCCAGCCATGTGGAGTGTATGAGAAGCTAATAACAGTAAGATTAGTGTCAGTCCTCATAGTTCAGTCTCACTTCAATTCGAGGACATTATAAATGTTCGATTTCAGACCATGAGATGTTCTCTGAGGTGTCATGGAGGTCATTCCTGTCAGCATCAAGGCCTCGGACTAATTAATATTTTAATATTAGCCCACTTTAGCCTGCTGTGTTGTAATAACTGTGTGTTATATAAATAATTTTAGGTGTTACACACATCATCTGAGATTTTTTTTTAGGCTTTATGTTTGGTTGGAGACGGTTTAAGGGCAGAACAAGACTTTAGGACTTTAGAGAGCCTGAAACGTCGATTAGTTTATTATTTTAATTCTGAGAGGAAGTGACATAGGAGTGACATAGTCTGGAGATTCTTTTCCTTCTAACTACAGAATATGAGAAATAATTTCAGAGACAATTTAATATAGCTACCTGGATTGACAAGGTGCCAGTGCTGATTTTTTTTAGGGGGGAAAATGTTTGTTATGTGCCATTATATACAATAATAATAATAATAATAATAATAATAATAATAATAATAATAGTAATAATAATAATATTACTGTTATCATGTTTCAGAAATGATATTATAATTATATACATCGACAATTCATCATGTTTTACTGCCTGTGTTCACCTGTTCACCTGAATTAAACCTCATGAACACCTCCGTGAAGCTTAATTCATATTAATAAACCACGACGAATATATATA
>CM040991.1:22664825-22692392 GCA_022985145.1 Pangasius djambal
AAATCCAGTCAAAATCAGACACATTCACTTTTCCCTCTGTGACTTTACAGAAGAAGCTGGAGGCCCGAAATTGTGTGCTGCTGAATTACACCACACACACACACACACACACACACACACACACGCACACACACACACAGTGTTATTGTAATTTTTCAGATCATTTTGAGATATATATATATATATATATGGAACCTACAAATAATTTTGTTTCAGACGAAACATTAAACGAAAATGAAAAGAATATTTCAGCCTGTATTAGAGAGCTAGAAAGGAAAATATCCTGCACTGTAAAATGATTTAATGTTTTATTTATCCAGTGTTACAGAAACACCTTTTTAGACTTTTAGCTTTTTTAAAAATAAATAAATAAATAAATCACTGAACGTAGTGTTATTTAAATCAAAGCTGAAGTGATAGCTTTTGACAAAAGCAAAAAAAAATTAAAATTAATATAAAAAAAAACAAAAACAAAAAGCTTCTCCATGCATTAAAAACTGAATAATCAGACAGCAGTGTTTGGTCTTTTACACACCTCAGGCCTGTACAGTGATTTAACATCACAGTGGGCAGAATTCAGAGAAGTTCATGTCCTCTTTTCCAAACAGGATTAAAACAGATTTAAAAAAAATCAGATAACATTATTCCTGTATGTAAATACACACGAAATAGATGAAACGGAAATATTTTTATAAAGCATTATACATTTTATTTTACATTAACTTCATTAGCTCATTATTTAAAAACAATCCAGCAGTAAATCTCACTTCGTAAACATTCCGCATCATCCTTCGGACATCTTACCTTAATAATGTCATTTTTAGATCACATGTGCAAGTCAACAAGGTCTGCTTTTTTTTTTTCAACCTTCAGAATAAAGATGATGATCATAATGATGATGATGATGGTGATGATGGTGATGTGGATGAATCTCCAGCAACAGATGTCCAGGCACAATTCTTGGGTTGAATTTATATTTTACAAGAATTGCGTTTGGACAATCAGTCTCTGGGACTCGTCATAAAACGACATTTCCTACAAAAAAAACAACAACAACTCCACACACACACACACACGGGCGAGAATCCCTTGTATAGACGCTTACACGAACATACAGCTTAGAAAATTCAAATACGCGCATGTGAAGTTTCCTGTCTTTTTTTTTTTTTTTTAGTAGATTAAGGAGCAATTTCTGGGATTTATTTACGCATGAAACAGATTTGATCCTCCTTCGATTTGAGTGAATTCTCTTTTAAAAAAGTGAAGCAGGATTTGAAGTGAATATAAAGCAGGAAAGTCATTTGTTCTGTGATTCCTGAAATCCACATCCTGCGATTCTTCAGAAAGTAAAGAAAGTTAACACTCCTGAAGGATGCTGCACTTCTCTAAAGCCAGAGCAGGCCTGTTGCACACACACTGTCCCGCTCAAAGACAGGCCTAAAAAACCCCGAAATGCGGCACAAAGCGCTGGAAAAAATGCTGCAAAGTTTTTGTGTAAGTTACACATAGCGCTTATTTTTCTTGCTCTAAGAATTCTTTACATTCCGCACATTTCCCTAAGCAGCACTGAAGCACAGCAGCAGCATTAAAACACGCACTTTATAAAGATCAAACAAATCAATCGCGGTCCTTCTAAGCTTTTTTCCCCCCTTTTGCAAAAGTCCAGATTTCTGTAGAGCATGCATGCAGCGCTTCGCCATTTCTGCACCTGTAAAAAAGGTCGCACAGTCGCGCGCTTCCACACCGCGTCAGGAGAGGAGGAGGAGGAGGAGGAAGAGGAGGAGGAGAAGGGTTTCTTCTTCTTCTTCTTCTTCTTCTTCTTCTTCTGTGTTCAAACACCAAAAAACTACTGCGCAAAAAAAAAAAATCCCTTCCACTCCGCTCGTATCTCCTGTTTTTCCCCTCAGTGTGAATGTGTGCAGTGATGAAAAGGTACAGCGTGCTCTCTCTCTCTCTCTCTCTCTCTCTCTCTCTCTCTCTGGAGGTCCGTCCGCTTGTTTTTCCAAGGAGCTCGCGCGCTGTCGGTTATCCTCGCGCTCCGGCGAAAATGGCAAAAGAAGCGAAATCGCGAGCAGCAGCAACAGCAGCCGGAGGAGGAGGAGGAGGAGGAGGGAAGGGAGGGTATAGTGAGGAAGGAGGGAGGGGGGGGCTTTTTGGGCAGGTCGAAATGCACGCGCACGCACGCATGCTCACACACACTAACGCATGCACACACACACACACACACACACACACACTAGCAAAACGCCTCGATGGGACGGTCTCTCCTGCGCGCATCCGCTGCTCCTTCTTCTTCTTCTTCTTCTTCTTCTTCTTCCTCTTCTTCTTCTCAGAAACAATAACGGGGCATGTTTGCGCCACGGCGCAACGCAGAGTGCGCGCCGATCAGCGCGTGGTACCGGATTTGAATAAAAACGCCGCGCGCGCTGTGATGAATGTCTATTGTGCTGGAGGAGTCATGAATCTCCACCGTCTCCCGCGAGCGAGTCTTAAAGACACAACGGCACCGTTTTCCTCCTCCCCGCCCCGAAGACACCGATTACAATCACAACACTGTTATACATGAACACTGCCTTTTTTTCCCTCTCTCTCTCTCTCTCTCTCTCTCTCTCTCTCTCTCTGTGTCTCCGGTGCAATGCTGTAACCCGGTACTGACATCTGACGCGCGTGCTGCCGGTTAGTTCAGATTCATTTATCCGTCTATAAAAAAAAAAAGACTCAGGAGTAGTCAACAATGCGGGAGCTGTACTCCTGATGCCAGTGTGTGTGTTCACACCGCGGAAACAGGATTAAAATAATCCCCATATTTCTATATTATTGAATTTGATTTAATTCCACTACAACTGACCAGACCTGAGGTTTAAGGCTTTTCACTTCTCCTCTTCTCTCCTCTTCTCTTCTCTTCTCTTCTCTTTCTTTTTTTTGGCATTAAAATTAAATCAAGGCATGTTCTGACTCTTTTCGGACACATGATGAAGCATTTAAACTTTACAGAATAAATGCGTGTTGTGTTAATAGGCTTTTTATTTGTAGCCTAAAAACAGCAAATCATTTGCAATCAGAAGTTAAAAATAGAAAGAAACTTTATTTTATCCTCCTTATTACAGTGTTTTAATTTAAATATCTATCAAAACAACAACAACAACAACAACAATAATAGTAATGATAATAATAATAATAATCATAATATTTTTAAAAAATAAAATAAATATATATTTATTTTAATATAATATAATAATATAGCAATATATATAATATATATTTTAATATAATAATAATAATAATAATAATAATAATAATAAAATGGGTGTGTTTTTAGGAAATAGTGTGTAAATTTCACAGTAAATTTGTGAGTAATGAGTAAACTGTACATTGACTCTTGCTGTCTGCGCTGTTTGTAATGTGTAATGCTGTAAATGGAAGTATTTTTTATTTTATTTTATTTTATTTTGCTAGCTGTGTGCAGTGTGAGAGAGGAAGCAGGCTGTCAATCACTGGACCAGAACCATTTTAATAAATATTCATCTCCGACAAATGGAGCTACACTGGAAATTCCTGCTGGAGCGACCAGATGGATGTGTCCTGATATTTATTAGAGAAATAACCTCTAAGACCTCTAGTTTTCTGTTGTTTAGGTAATTTATTGCACATATCTTTTTCCTTTTAAACAGCTATAAATTTACAGTAGTACCGTATGTACTCGCGACACAATAATTTTCATGAGCGACATTAAAATTATTATTATTTTTTTTTTAAAGTGTGTATCCAAGAATTTCAAAAGCAATGACGCATAGCTAGGGTGCATATAATTAAGCATATTTTCTCCTTAAAAACCAAACAAACACTTCAACAAATCTATAAAAAATAAAAAAAAGAATAAAATTGGAAAATAATGTTCAGGACTTTTCTGCCTTTAACGCGTCACGATTGCGTCTCATCCTCGCGCGCTGTCGCTCCTCCTCTCCTAATATACGATTGGCTAAAACACGCTTCTTGACCACGCCCCTTTCTCTTAAAGAGCCGAAAACGCAGGTTAGTAAATAATAAGACCAGGTAATCAGCACACTGCTGTGTTAATTATACGGTTAATTTACAGCACACTCTTTGTATTATCAGTATTTCATTCTTGTGTTGAATGTTTGTGTTAAAATGAGTAAAACATTTGAGAAAAAAAATAGATTTTTTATATTATGTTACATTGGTGGAGCTCTGTACTGCTGATTACCGGGTAGTGTTAGAAAAACAGGGTTCCTTAAGGGTTCTCAGCTTCCTGAAGTGGTTCTACATGAAACCCATTCTTCTTTTATATGTATATTACAGCGCTACAGCATTCTGGACTCTGATTGGTCAGAAGGTGTTGATTAGTTTTCCATAACAGCAGCTCTGACAGTAGCGCAGGTTTACATTAATATTAATGCACTCATTCATAATATGTTATCATTTCTACAGCAACAGCTCATTCACAGGGACGTGTACAGCAGACGCTCCACTTAAACGCTGATGTGGTGAAATTTTCTGTAAGGAGACGTTTATGTAACATTGACGGAAGGAGTCTCCAGTGTCAGCGCTTTGTAGCAGTCAGAGGTGAAGCTGTAACTTTAAGTTTTACAACATCTTCAGGACAGAGGAGTTTACGCTTCTTTGCAGTTTCTCGGTAACATGACAAAGCTGCGTTTGTTTGTTTGTTTGTTTGTTTGTTTGTCTTATTAACTTCAAGAGAGAGAAAAACAAGAGACTAGCGAAGGAACGACTGTTTGTAGCTGCTACATGAGAACAGGAACTACCTTATTTCACAGGCGTTCTATAACATTAGCTATAAATGCATGAAAGTATGATGTGTCATTGTTTAATAAATAATAAAACTATAATCTTTGATAAATTGTTGTGGTATAAGAGGAATAAAACACTTGGGGATGTTCTGTTACATGTCGTTGATTATAAGTTATATTTATTATGTTTATACAGGGGTGTTACTGTGTGTGTGTGTGTGTGTGTGTGTGTGTGTGTGTGTGTGTGTGTGTGTGTGTGTGTATGTAAAAATTGTGGAATTTTTAGATTGATGGTCCCTCAAGAGGCCTGAACTAGACACAAAAGTTAATATTTCATACAGTAGTCGGCCATGTGATTTGGAAAGAAGCCCATTTCATCATTCATCCCTTAAGTGGGTGCGTTTTAACTTCCTCCAACTCCTCCTCATTCTCCTCCTCTTCTTCTGGTCTTCTTGTGGTTCCCCGGCGTGTGCTATTCATTGCTCATTTTGGGGAAGGAAAAAAAGAGACTCTTACCACTTCCTCCTTTTCCCCCGTGTGCCTCTTCACTGGGTCTCGAGAGCGAGAATCTTAAGGAGATCCTTAATTAGGCAACTTACTCTCTTAAAACGGTGTCTATAAAACAATCCCACAGAGGAGCCATTTTCCACAAATAACCAAAGGATTTCGATTACGTTAAAGATTTTTATGATGAGAAACATTTCATCAGTTCATTGTGACACTAAACTAACTTTAAAAAAAAAAAACACTCTTTATGTGTTTTTAACCCCTTTCAGTGAACCCCCTTATAATCAGAGCACAAATTCATTTTATTAACATAGTCCAGCTATTCAAATATTCACCACATCAGGTAAATACATAACGTCATATAGGAGAGTTTTTCTTTACTCCCGACCCAGAGAAACCCAAACCCAAAGAAAAATCCACCCTGAACAACAGCCATGATTTATTCTGGAAGGAAATTCTGAGTCGTCTTGTTTGGTTTAAACCTCTTGCATGGATTTTGTTGGTTTATTTTCACCTGACACTTTCCTACATTAACATGAAGCCAGCTGTGGATTTGCCGTCGTGACTCTTTCCCCGTTAAGCCACAGATCTCTGTGACAAGATGCAACATAAATGTCTGCAGAAAAATAATTTCTAAATCATTATATAAAACATGATCTTTCATGATGATGGTGCAGACACGGTCATATAGACATTCAGCCTAATGCTTTTATTTATAAGTGACTTACAGTCGAGACGGTGCTGGGATTCGATCTCAGAACCTTCTGATCAGTCACGCAAAGCCATGACCACTGAGCCACCACTTCACAGTATAGCAGCACATCATCTGCGCTGATAAAAATGATATAAAACACCACATATTTCTTTGAAATATAGTAATGCTATTGAATGTTAAACCTAACTAATAAAAGCACAAATACAATACTGCTTTTAAGAGCAGCAGTGAACCTGGACTTTAGTTTTTATTATATTTTGTAATTTTATGCTGGCTTTGACTAAATAACTTGGAATTAGAAACATCCAGCTAGGGGAAAAAAAAACAGGTTTCAACTTGAAATTCCTTAATTCCTACTCGGAATGTCGGGAACGGTTTCCTTAACCTCGAATTCAGCGTATGATGTCATGTCAACATGGCCGCTCACACCGCCAACCTTAAACAAAATATCACTTCACTACTTATAGAAGTATTAACTTTAGATCAAGCAACATAGATGCATTAGTTGGTTAAATCTATAGTTAATACATCATAAACTCATAATCGCTAATGTTACCTGGCTAGTTTGTTCGCTAACAAAACACACTTTCATGGAGGCTCCGTGTTTTTTCCCCACTTTGTAGTCTGAACGCACCGAGCTAGAAAATTACGCAATTCCGAATTCAGACCCAAGTGGAAAGCAGCGTCAGTATGAGGTTTTGAATCATACGGTGGCGTCCAAAAGTCTGAGACTACCAACGAAAATGCTTCTATTTTGCATTAATTTCTAATTTAATACAAACAATTGTCATTATAAATGATATTATCAGTGAAAAGTAGAAATATTTACATGAATTTCAGAATTGTCTTAATATTATTTTTTGCTGTAAAGACAGCGTGCACTCGAGTTAGCATGGATGCTACATGTGACGATCCGTGTTAGATCAAATCCATCAGAGTCGAAGAGATAAGACTTGAGGAAAACTGACCTTTGTGGACAAAGGAGTTAACATGATCAATATCACAAATTTACTTACATTCAGATATTGAATTATGCGTAATGAATATTCAAGATATTGTATGTACTTTGTTTTACATTTTTCAAAATTCTAAAATGTTTATTTTCATCTTATTTGTTTCCCCTATTTTCTCTGTAACATGGTCTACCATGGGCCATCTACCCTCTTCCTCATACATGAGCTCACAGAAGCCTCATGATTGGCTTGTGTCGCTGTGATTGACAGGACAGAGAGAGTATGCCCCTCCCACACGGAGAGGATGTGGCACGGTCAGGATTCGAACCCGTAATCTCCAGACAATGAGAGGAACGCTTTTCTGTTGGAAAAAAAAATGAAAGAAGAAAGAGCTCCAGATTTTCAGTGTAGTCTCAGACTTTTGGATGCCACTGAATGTAAATGATTCATTTGACTTTTAACTCTTAGATTTCTATAAATTATTTACTAAATACGGAGACGTTAGAAGGAAACGTGTGACGTTTTGAGGGTGAGGAAGGTAACTCTGGACCTTTAGCTGTTATGATTTAAACAGTGAGTAATTCTTGTCAGATTATTAAAAGTCATATTGGTGTGTTTTTAAGCCAGAATGGAGAAACACACACACACACACACACACAGTGTAGGCAGTTGTGATGTCCGAGCCCCACTGGGGAAGGCTGGTGTCCAGTCATGCACACAGAGACAGCGGTAGATGGCGGCTCGCCACGGCGCTGCGCTCGGCCCCATTCATGGATAAATGTTTAACTCAGGAGCTGAAAGGAGCAGTGGGGGACAGGAGGCCACATCCACAGAGCGGGCAATGAAACGGCCTCTCAAACACAATGGGCTCCGGGGATCCCGCCATAAGCCTCCTCTAGATTAAGGCAGCTCGAGTGGGCCACATGTACCACAGAGCGCCTGATTGGATCAGTGTAGCCGTTTTCCACATCTGTGAGCGCGCAGGCTGTGCATCATTAGCTCTGTGAAAAGAAATCTACATTATCCTGCGTCTGTAAACATGTCTGGGTCTGAATTAAAATAAAATAAAAATTAAAATAAAATAAATCAGCCCAGAGGGTGGACGACACGTTTTACTGATTCTCTGAAATATGAGATCATTACATTTAAGTAATGTTTGGCTAAAATCGACTCAATATAGTTTTCGATAAAACCCATACTCCTCTCACAGAGAGTGTCCACGGTTTATTTTTCATTTCGCGCCCGCGGCTTTTATTCCGTCAAAGCAGCATTAAGTGCAATCTATAAACAGTGTGGGGTATAAACAGTGAAAACTATAGCCCAAGGCCGTCTTTCTCATTGATCTGCATCATCGTCTCCGTGACTTCATGAGAGAATCCGTTACTCTAATAGCTTTTCTTTTTAATAGTTTGTAGCAGGAATTGCTGTCTTAACAATTCAAGACTTGAAATATGATTTGCTGAACCTGCAGTGGGTGAGATTATAAGAGGTCTTGTCACATTTGGGCCTTGTTTTGGGATGTTAGCATTCCCATAGTCCTGGAAATCCTGGAATAGTTTGGGAAAATGGTCAAATATCCATTAGGTTGAGTGAAAATGTGTTCAAATTTTGTTTGAAGTTGTAGAAAATATTTGTGTGTGTGTGAGTGTGAGAGAGAAGTCTTTTTTATTTTTTTAAATATTTTTTTGGCTACTCCAAAGCGTAAACTCATCTGTTCTGAGCTAGGGTTAGCCTCACTACAGTCAGAGCTTCAGTTTTAGAAAATCAATCAACGCTTTCTGACCAATCACAATCCAGAATTATATCAGAGGTTTGATAACAAGGAGGAATTTCCTTTGTTGCTTTTTGTTGCAGAAGCTTGAATGTTTTTTTGTTTTATATTCTTGATAAATTATGTTGCTGAATATTTGAGTATGTCATAGAAACATAACATGAACTGCAAAATCTGTGTGTGTGTGTGTGTGTGTGTGTGTGTGTGTGTGTGTGTGTGTGCGTGTGTGTGCATGTCACACACTACAAGAGCAAAAAAAAAGTGCTGATCCAGCACCAGTGTTTGACCCATAAATACGATTATTGTTGTTTGGCCTGGAGCTGATCCTGAATCAGCACTCAAACTCGGAGGAACTCGATAACTCCCAGCCTGAGGAACTTCTCTGCTCTCTGCTCTCTAGTCCATTTTCCCCAGTCATCCCTTCTGCTGAGGGGGGGAAAAAGAAAGCAAAGGAATTCTTTCACCGTGGCTGGATGGTTGCCAGGCAACAAGGACCGCAAGAGAAGCGGCGGTGACTCGGGTTAAAGCGTCTTCTGGGAGAATCCACAGAGTTCCTAACGTGGGTCATAGAACAAGCTGCTTGTGCTGCTGATTACGAAACAGGCTTCCATAGCATTTCGTTCTTTCTTTTTCTTTTTAAAAAAATATTATTCTGTAAACCATTTTATCCGTCTATCCGCCTTCTGTACTGCTTATTTCTACACGGGGTCGTGGGGGGCCCTGGAGCCTATCCCAGGAGGGCGGGGGACACCCTGGACTGGGTGCCAACTCACTGCAGGGCAACGTCACACACACACACACACACACGTTCACACACTATGAACTACAGCGCATGTCTTTAGACTGAGGGAGGAAACCGGAGTACCCGGAGGAAACCCCCAAAGCACAGGGAGAACATGCAAGCTCTGCACATGCAGGGTGGAGGCGGGAATCAAACCCCAACCCTGGAGGAACAAGGCCACCATGTCGTCCCATTGATCCCGCTGATCATATCGCGTTCAATTCCTCTGTATCATTTAATTAAAAGACATAGAAATGTTTCTGTAAACTTTCACACTAGCAAGAGGCAAGTCGCTCATGTCGCTTGTGGGCGTGGCCTGTCTCCCTGTCGCTGGAATCGCATCACCGCATCGTGCACTTACATAGAGAACCATCGCCTGTCGCTTTGTTGCTTGTGAGCACGGACGCGGGGTAAATGTCTTCCGATTTTTGACAACATCGCAACCCAAACTGCGTTAGGAAATAATGTCATGTCACCCCACCGCCACCGCCAGCTATTATCAAGTGAAAACGCTGAGCTAGCTTAGATTAATGCGCCCGTCTACTCTGAAATGTCTGAACTGCTTGTCATTTTTATATCTTAGATAGATAACTAGCGGATCAGGTTTCAGCTTCAGATCCAGCAAAGTGTTTCAGCTGAACCGAGTACTTTATAAAACAGTGAATAAACATCAACGGCTGAAGGTCAGCGACTCTATTTCTCTACACACGATCCATCACGGCTTCTGCAGCAGATCCTCTGTTGTGGTTTAACCAATCACGTGTCTGTATGTCAGTTATTTAGCAGAAGGAAGCTAGTTGGACCAGAGGCTAGCTGTAGGGAAGAGACACACGCTCACAGAGGGGAGAGTTTTCACACCTTCATAGATTTTTTCATTTTATTTATCCTCTCTGGTCTGATTAGCAAACTGACATCATGGCATGTCTAAAAAAATGTGGATAATGAAAACAGAACATCTAATGATGATTGGTCAGGAAAGTATGCCTTTATTCTCCCAGGGTCAAATTCAAAACCGATATATATCTCATCTGTTCAGAGTCCACGCCACTAGTTGAAAGTGGTAACGTGAAGCACCAGTGTGGAAAAAAACATAAAATTCTTTTATTTATAGCCGTTAACTAATCATGTAAGAATGTTCGCTGCTTATAATCAGGGATTTTTATACGACTTGACCCTGAACGCTCGTGCACTAAAACATACCACTACACTAAATTCTAGATCTGTGTTTATTTGTTTGTTTTGTTAGAGCAGTGCTTATATCCATTATATATGATTATGATTTCTTCATGTCTAAAAAGTTCTGTCCCATTAATCACTTAATTCATTAATTAAGGCTCTTCATTTTATAATAAAAACCTAATCATATGATTATAAAGTTGTTAATGCGAAGATATTCCACAAAAAGCACTATTTTTTTTGCAGGAACTGAAAAATATGAGCAAAAGTCTTTTATTATGAAATGCAACCTTATAACGCTAAACATAACGTCACCTCATTATTTATAATCTACAAACCTAGAGCTTCATTTAGACAGTCTGATTTTAGTTCCACTTATATGGTATGATTCATTTTGGTTCATTTTAAGCTGAAGAATGCATTAAATAATTCTGGACTTATTGATAATCATAAAATATCTTGTGATCTATCAGGTAGTGTGTAGTGTGTAAGAATTCACAAGATTAAAAGAGAAATATTGTGAGAATTTCACCTCACTGTTTAATATATAAATATATATAGTAATATAAAGTGGTAAATATTACAGTTTTAACTTCATATGATACATTTAGGTGAATATTTTATCAAGCTCTTCTCTGACTGCAGTAAAATGATTCATGAATTTTCTGTATATTTTACTACATACCCTGATTAAAATAATTAATGCTAGTCTTTTTTTTATATTCAGTGAATAGAAAGAGGATTTGCTGTTTTATTTTTCCATGCTATTGACCCAACAAATCAAAGTGAAACACTTGTAAAGGTTTCGCGAGGTAATTTCTTCTGAGTGCTTCAGTCCTCCAGCACTATTGACCACCGGGGATGTGGAGGTGCTGATGTCGTTCTGGTCACCAGTCAATTCATCTATAAAGACTCTCCATAGCACTGATTCATTCTCTGTAACAGCACCTTTGACACCAGAGCAGCTGCAAATCAGCAAATACAGCAAGAAGCGCTGATATGGTGAGGTTTTCTGTAGGTTTATTTAACATGTATGGAAGGAGTCTCCAGTGTCAGCGCTTTGTAACAGTCAGAGGTGAAGCTGTAACTTCAGGTTTTCCGACATCTTGAGGACAGAGGAGTTCGCGCTTCTTTTGCAGTTTCTCAGTAACACGACATTATTACCTTTAAGAGAGAGAGAAAAGAGAGAGACTGGTGAGGGAACGACTGTTTACAGCTGCTATAGCGTAAGTGAAAACAGGAACAAACCTGTTATGCAAACATTGAATGTAACTATAAACAGATAAAAAGTATGACATGTTCTTTAATAAATTAAAAGTAACGCATTGCTGACAAATTGCTGTGTTATAGAAGGAATAATGCGTGTGCCGTTACAGGAGAATGATCGACTTTGGGGTGGCAGCGGTAACTCCGCCTCATCACATGACCTGGTTGTTGATTATTTTCCTAAAACAGCAGCACACGCAGTGGTTTATTTCTTACTTAACTGGCGAGGATGTAGATATTTAGAGATAATTCCAGATGTCTTTATCGTATCTTGCGTCTTATTCGCTGTGATGCAAGTCACTCAGATCGCATGAAGGAAAACTAAATCAGTTATTGTTCGTCCTGTTTGCAATATTCTGTGTCAGTATGAGACCCTGATTTCTTTCAGTCCTCCTTTAAAATGACAGAAATAATCATTTTGTTCCAAATGCTAGCAAAATCTGCTGTTTGCTTACTAAAAAATACAAAAATACAGGAAGCTAGTTAACTAGTTACATACAGGTTATTTTTATGATAATCAAATATGACCTATAGTAGAATATTTTGCATCTGAAATGGATGAGAGCAGCTGATTAAGTTTTCTCGATCTGGACGGACCGTGGGAGCAGGAGTGACTTATTGACAGCTCATGAGAACATCTGTGCTGATTATTAATGTGTCCATATGAAGTTCCTGAGTTTCCCAGAGCATCCCAGCCGCCCTCTCGGGGATTTGGGACTGACCAAAGAAAAGAGGAGCTGCAGCTGACCACTGGACCATCTTCCTTTGACACGACCCCCCAGCCATTGTAGCCGTGGTTTTAGCAGCTATATCACTGAGACCCCCCACTAGTGCTCGGACCCCTCTAAAGTACCCCCGCCTCTCTCCTCCTGCCCTCTCTGCTCTGCGCTGAATAAATGTTTGAGTTAGGATGACCGGCTTGTCTGCCCTGACTGGGCCGCCACACCCTGCTGCCCTGCTGCTCTAACCTTTGACCCAGCTGTGAAAAGTTACCAATGAGTCACATGAACTCTCTCAAGCGTGGGTGTGCAGGGGTTGCTGGGAAAGTGCCCTCACAGGACCGGGGTGGTGTCTAAAGGGGCGGGAGCAGGTGCCAAAATGGCACCCTCTTTGACCCGGCCTGGGTTCCAGCACAGTCCTGTTTCAATTGTGTTACGTGGGGGCCAAGTGAAATTGGTTTAACTGGTTGTCAGCTGTATATCTCTTCATCTTCAGCGTTCCTCGGGTTTGGTTTTCTTCCCGGAATCAGACCATGCCGTGCTTTTCCTCTTTCCTTTGTCCCTTCCTAGTGTCTCAGCATTCTTTAGTCCTCAATAGTGCCGATGTCCGCTGGTCAATTCTGTTCAGCTTCCTGAGTGGGCAGCTGGTGATAAATGTGAGACCGAATCAATGTAGAGATTTTGTGAGCGCTCTGGGTGAAGTAAAGACGCGCCAGCACTTTCGCATCTCTGACACAGAGTCACTTCCTGTCCTGATGACCAACTGACTGGACATTAAACTAGAAGCAATATTTCTGCGGGTTCTTTTAGTTAAAAAAAAAATCACAGATGTTTTAATCACAGAAGATGCTACATGATGTTCAGTTGGAGGCTGAGACTGCTCAAGCTCAACATCGCCCTCTTGTGGTAATTCGTTGTAAACCAGAGAAACAGACTCAGCTGCCATGTGCACATTGTAAGCGTAAACCTGCTGGCTGTAGCGTATATATTGCTGTGCACAGTGTTCCAGCTCCCCTCTGCCCCATCCACCCAGGGAAGGAGATAAGGGAAGGAGATAAGAGTAGCTTTAGTCTCTAACTGCGCTCTCCACTGATGGGCGGAGACGATGTGGCCTGACACGTTGGGCTTCGTTTTTCGATCATCGTTTGTTTTGTAAATGTATTCATGGCCAAACTAAAAATTCCAGCGACATTTACGATTTTCCAGGAGCTACTATGAGCCAATTGGTTGGCTTCGTTACTGTAATGCAACATACACAATTTGCACCGAATTGAGAAAATCTGTTTGCACTGTTGGGTTGTCACTTCCCGCTGTTGCTGAAATCGCAGCTACGTGTCGCACGTGTCACACGTGTAGATAGAAAATAAATAAGCGACAAGTTCGTGACGTTTATAGTTTGTCACTTGTGGCTGTGGCTAATTCAATGTTCCAACAAGGACGCTAGTGACAAACAGGAATAGCTATATATATATATATAAAGCTAACTAGTTAAACACAAATTAAGGAATGCTATAACCAGTGTTACATGTTACACCCTCGGCTTCATACTAGCTTCGTTCTCGGATTAGATTAGCAAAGCGAGCTAACTGTACTAGCTACGTACACTCACCAGAAGCACCAACGATCTCTGCTACTTCCTTCCAAGCTTTATTTTTCCTCGTATCGTCTCTATGTACATTTAAAGAGAGGCTGTATATGACAGGAGAAGATGAAATCACAGTGTGACACTTTTCTTGTATTTTTGTGAAAACTAACTGCAGGTAGGAACTAAAATTGTGAATGGAGAACTGAAGAAACGTCGGACCACACGGACTATAGGATCGGTCCGAGGAATCGTTCGAGACGATCGTTTGGATTTCTCACTTTACTGCATCATGTCTACTTTATATAATATATCAAAAAAATCCTCTGGTCTTTTTTTTTCCAGTCTCCAGCTGTCCCGTGTGGGTGAGTCTGTGCTCATGAGAGCCTCAGACTCCTGTTCTTGGCTGACAGGAGAGGAACCTGATGTGGTCTTCTGCTGTTGTAGCTCATCCACCTCGAGGTTTGATGTGTTGTGTGTTCTGAGATGCTTTTCTGCTCGTCACTGTTATAAAGAGTGATTATTTGAGTTACTATAGACTTCCTGTCAGCTCAGAACAGTCTGGTCGTTCTCCTCTGATCTCTCTCATCAACAAGGTGCTTCACAGGATGTTTTTTTTTTGTTTTTCGCACCAGTCTGTGTAAACTGTAGAGACTGTTGTGTGTGAAAATCCCAGCAGGAGATCAGCAGCTTCTGAAACACTCAAACCAGCCCATCTGGCACCAACGTCCATGCCACGGTTAAAGTCACAGAGATCTCACTTTTTCTTCATTCCGATGTTTGATGTGAACCTTAACCGAAGCTCTTGACCTGCATCTGCATGAATGAGCAGCTGTACAGGTGTTCCTATTAAAGTGGACAGTGAGTGTGTATACAGATTACTGGTTGTAATCTGTATATAAAATTATTTTAATTATTATAAATGATATAAAAGTCAGTAATCTGAATCCAACTATCAATAATAATAATAATAATAATAATAATATAGCAGTAGTAGTAAATAGTAATTTAGTAAAATAGTATGTTTTTTGTATTAAAAAAAAAGTTCAGATAGCATTAATAAAGAAATTAAATAAATCTCACTGTACAGAAGTGTTTAATATGAATTATAAAGATAAGATTGATGTATTAAATGAATCTGTGCTGTGAACAAACTTGGGGTCTCGGATTTTTTAACCACTAAAAGTTCTGAAATGTTTAAAGTTTAAAGTTAGTTTTAGACAAATCTCTCAAATTCGTTTCATTTCAGGATTTTTTTTTTTTTTTTTTTTTGTTTAATGAATTTAGTGTGTAAATGCCACATTTGCACGGTTTTCTGCCTCAGGCGTCTCCCTCTGCTCAGCCCTCAGCCGGAAGTCGTCATGAGACCCGCACACACGTCGGCTTTCCTCGAAGGAAACCAGAGAATTTTGGGTTTTTTTTAATTTCCCTACCCGTATTCTAACAAATCCCGCCTCCTGCGCTAGGATTGGCTTAAAGTTCACCACAAACAAACACTGTCCAATCGGAAACGTGCGTCTGCTTGGGGTGCGTCTGAAACTGAAAAGTGGTTCATGCAGTACAAAAAAAAAACCCAGGTATTGAACAGGAACCTTCAAGAGTAGAACTACATCTTTTATACCTGCAAAGCTTCATGAAGTGTAACTTTTAATTATTACACCAGGGATTCCTAACCTAGGGGTCATGACCTCATGCGTGGTCTCTTGGCTTATAAACGGAGTCATAAGAGAAACTCACTCGCAATGCAATATTCATATTACAGATATTACAAATATCGCTCTAACTGTGCAGACGTATCTCGTTTTCTGATATTTTGAAATGTTACTGAGGTTCACATTTAAATAAAGAGCGTACGTGCTATTTCAGTCCCGTTCGCTATCCTGACACGCTGCACTAGCGAAGGAGTTCAGCAATAAAATGTCTCCGTCCATCTACTTCTGCAAGTTCCTCAACATCACCGAGTGACTCCGATGAACAGATGTCAAGAAAACGAGAATGAGAATATGCTGATGTGTGTGAGGTGATGTGCGATGGTAAATAACAAGGAGAAATCAGAATGCGGAGGATTGGGTCGCAAAAACAACGAAAGAAATTAGAATATCCGTTTCAGGTTGTTTTCCCAGAAAGTCAACAATAAAAGCTCTAAAAATGAAACAAGCACGCGATGTTCGACAAGGACTGAGCATTTCAGCGTCACATCGGCTAAAGCCGGCTTTACGCTGTATGATATTCGGCCTGGTTTTTACGCACAATCGTACATCGTAAAGGATCGTCTTTGGTCGTGAGCTGAGATCGTTGGTCTTAGAAGGTATTTGGTGGATTACGGTGGATTACTACAACACTTATCTAAAATCCACCAATAGGAGGACGGAATATGATTACGTAAAACTCACGGAACAGCTACAGCTACGCTAGAGGCGATGGAGAAACGTAAACAAAAAGACAGAAAGCAGAGCGGTGTGTTGAATTGCAGCAGCAGACAGAACGTCTCTATAACGTCTCATCACACGTTAAACAGGACAGGACACGAAGGGACACGACGCGGACAGAAATAGAGGATTATTTACAGTTTCCGGGTGTGTAGCTAGCTAAATAGCATGCGAACGCTCTGTTCATAGAGTTTATCTACTGTTATGACAACGTGAAACGATTTTAATGCTTAGAAACCGGATTAAGTCGGCTGCTGATGATGTCGCTTTGAGACCACCGAGCTCACGTCACGAGCAGGGAATTCGTTTACGATGTGCGATTAGGTAGTCGAAAAGCATCAGCTTTATTAGTAGCTATTCATCAGTAGATAGGCAGCATGTGAGTTCGGTGTCAGACGCACCCCAGGACAGGAGGCGGGGTTAGTGAGAATACGGGTGGGTTACAGAGTGCTGGATGCTGTAGCAGGGGGAGATTTGGAGACTTGGAGCCCAGGATTGCTGACGCGGATAGAGAGAGGGGCTGTGTCTGAAGACCTCCAGCACGATGTGGCTCTGGCTGTTGCTTTTCTCTCTGTTTTTTCCCCGAGCAGAAGGTTACTTTTCGGAGGAGAACTACGCGGAGGAGTCGGAGATGCAGGCGCCCACCGTGGTGATA
Organism: Pangasius djambal; assembly: GCA_022985145.1. NCBI lineage: Eukaryota > Metazoa > Chordata > Actinopteri > Siluriformes > Pangasiidae > Pangasius > Pangasius djambal. The sequence continues at coordinate 22,682,149 of CM040991.1, forward strand.
GCGATCATCGCGCGCAACGCGGCGCACTCTCTGCCCTTCTACCTCGGAGCTCTGGAGAGACTCAGCTACCCCAAAGAGCGCATCTCCATCTGGTAGGACTGGGCTCCAGGGTTTCAGGAATCCAGGATTCCAGAGTTTCAGAGTTTCAGGGCTCCAGGGTTTCAGGTTTTCAGTGCTCCAGGTTTTCAGTGCTCCAGGGTTTCAGGGCTCCAAGGTTTCAGGGCTCCAGGTTTTCAGTGCTCCAGGTTTTCAGGGCTCCAGGGTTTCAGGGCTTTAGGTTTTCAGGGCTCCAGGGTTTCAGGGCTTTGCTCTGTATGGAGCTGCTCGTATTCAGTTCACATTCCAGTTACACTCTTTCCATGAGCAAACTCAGTGTGTCCCGGTGTGACCTCCCCCTTAATTCCCATCTCATCTGTGCACTTAATCAGGGCTGCACGATGTGGCAGAAAGATCATATCGCGATACATTATCACAGTACACCATACTACACTCTCAGAAATAAAAGTGAGACGGTATCATTAATGGGTGGCTTTTACAGTAGTGATGCTTAAAATCCAGTTATGTACATTAAATTATTTTTAAAGGTAAACTGTACATACTAAAACGACCTACTCCAGCGACGAGGACAGCGTACAGTTTGGTGCCATTATTTCTGAGAGTGTTTCACAGCAGTTTTTTCCCCCCAGCAAAACACCAAGAATGAGTAAAGCCACATGATGAGCAGTTACATCTTTACAAAAGGATAAAGAGTCAATATCTTTATTGTGCATAATCCGTCTTATACAATCAGATTTTTAGTTTGCTGCTTGTTGTGACAGATAATGTGTCGCTTTTGAATAAAGATAAATCGAAAAAAAGTAAGGATATAGCATAAAATAGGGAATACAAGGAGAGAAATTGTAACCGTTGGTACAAAAATAATTTTTACGTCCAATCTTATACTCCATGAGTCACAGTGAAGTTAAAAAAGCGCCGACGCTGACAGTGACGATACCGACAATGTTAGTATCAATGCGATAAAAATATATCGTCATATCACCCAGCTCTGGTTTTAAATGGGACCAAATGTGTTACTTGTGTATTAGCCTTGGAGATAGAAAATGACCGGAATTATATCATGCACCATATATTTCTCTGAGTACTGACACATACAGCTACCTAAAAAAAAACCTGTGTTTGTGTATGAACTGCACTTAGCAGTGTGTTTTTCCTGCCACTGGAGAGTAATGTTCAGCTTGGTACAGTTACTAATCTGAATCCAGAGCTACTCATACCCAGATCAAGTGTCTGCTTCCAGTCACATAACAGTATCTGTGAAAGTGGGAGGAGTTTCACTACACGTTGTGGGTGGGGACAAACAACAGTCAGAATTAGTAAAGTTGTAATTTGATTTTGCTTACCAAAGAAATTAAAAGCCCAGGCATGTCGGGGTTGTTTTATGGTAAAAAGACATCAAGGGTGCCAATACTTTAGCCATAGTAAATTGCAGCAAAAGCACAAGTAGTCACACTTCTTCTTCTGCAGGTTCTGCAGTGCTATTATGTTATATGTAGTGAGCATATATAGTTAATGAATTATTATTAATATTATAACTTGTCTCCTGTATTATTAAAGCCACCCTGCAGGCTATGCTAATGTGTTCTTCCTTCGTTCCACACCAGGGCGGCGACGGACCACAACATCGATAACACCACTGCAGTCCTGAGGGAATGGCTGACCGTCATGCAGCAGTACTACCACTACGTGGAGTGGAGGCCCATGGACAAGCCGACGTAAGACTTCCTCATTTTCACTGCCATATGTTTCTCAAATGCAGGAAATAAATGTGAATTTTTAGACTATGAGGGTGGAGTAGGTTGTATTGAAAAAGAGTGGTTTAGTCAATATTGTAAAAAGTAAAAAAAAAAAAAAAAGGAAAATGCTCTAGATGTTACTGAGAAACAAGACCAAAAAATTGAAATAGTGGCCACGCCTCCTTCACTGAGACTGACACAGACTCCACGCCTCCTTCACTGAGACTAACACATAGAGACCACGCTTCCTTCAGTGAGAATAACACAGAGGCCACGCCTCCTTCACTGAGATTGACACATAGAGACCACGCCTCCTTCACTGAGATTGACACATAGAGACCACGCCTCCTTCACTGAGACTGGTACACATAGAGGCCACGCCTCCTTCACTGAGACTGGTACACATAGAGGCCATGCCTCCTTCACTGAGATTGACACATAGAGACCACGCCTCCTTCACTGAGACTGGTACACATAGAGGCCACGCCTCCTTCACTGAGACTGGTACACATAGAGGCCACGCCTCCTTCACTGAGACTAACACAGACTCCACGCCTTCTTCAGTGAGACTGACACACAGAGGCCACGCCTCCTTTAAAACTCGAACATGTCTGAGTGAGTCAGTGATGGAGGCGTCGTATCCCAGCTGCCCCGGGAGGCAGACATTCACTTGCTTTGTTCTCTGAGCTCAGGAATGAGTGGACATGCTTTAACCTGCCAGTGTGTGTCTCAGTGTGTGTCTCAGTGTGTGTCTCAGTGTGTGTCTCAGTATTTATTCAGCGGTAAACAATTACATCATCTGGTGTGCTTTTCTCGCTTCTTCAGCCGCGGTGTATAAAGTGGAGGGTTGTGAGTGTTTTCTCTCCCTCTGCAGGTCTTACGCGGGGGAAATGGGGCCTAAACACTGGAGTAACGGCCGCTATGAACACGTCATGAGGCTCAAACAGGCAGCGCTGAACTTTGCCAAGAAACGCTGGGCTGATTATATCCTGGTAGGGTAAAGTTAATGATCTGTGACCTCACACACACACACACACACACACATACCTTTTTTAATTTTCTATAATCTATCTCAAACAATAAAGAAACCGTCTCTTTGAAATTTGAATAAAATCTCCAGTGCTGTGACTCTCATACTCACTTCTGCCCAGTTACCTGCATTGTTGGGTAATTTTGTGTTGTGTTGTTTGTGTGTGTGTGTGTGTGTGTGTGTGTGTGTGTGTGTGATTTGTGGTCTGTAGTTTGCCGACACAGACAACATCCTGACCAACCCGGACACTCTGAACCTCCTCATGGCTGAGAATAAGTCAGTGATCGCCCCCATGCTGGATTCTCAGTCGGCTTACTCCAACTACTGGTGTGGCATCACGCCTCAGGTAAAACACCATTACAGCACAGCAGTGTTGAATTCTGGACTCTGATTGGTCAGAAGGTGTTGATTAATTCTCTATAACAGCAGCTCTGACCGTAGCGCAGGTTTATATTAATGCTCTCGTTCTAATACGTTATCGTTTCTATAGCAACAGCTCATTCACAGGGACGTGTACAGCGGACGTTCCACGTAAACAGATTAAAAAATGGTTGATATGGTGACGTTTTTTCTAAAGTGAATAAATGTTTGTTTAATATTGATGGAAGGAGTCTCCAGTGTCAGCGCTTCGTAACAGTCAGAGGTGAAGCTGTAACTTGTTTGAAGCTTTCTGACATTATCGGAGGAGTTTACGCTTCTTTGCAGTTTCATCTTACAAATGTCTGTGGTACGTCTATTGTTAGATATATTATGGCTGTATTTTAGGGTTACTATCGTCGCACAGCCGAATATTTCCCGACCAGGAACCGGTACCGGAAAGGCTGTTACCCTGTTCCCATGGTCCACTCCACCGTGCTGCTGGACCTGCGCAAGGAGGGCACCAAGAAGCTGGCCTTCTACCCGCCGCACGCCGATTACTCCTGGCCCTACGACGACATCATCGTCTTTGCCTTCTCCTGCAGAGTTTCAGGTACAAAAATCCACATGAAAATTCACGACTATAGTTTTCACCATGATACACCAACATGGAACTCGGGTAACGCTCAACACGATGCTACCATCACCATGCTTCACTACGTGGATGGTGTTCTCAGGATAATGAGCAGTGTTAAGTTTCCACCAAACGTAGCACTTTGTGTTGAGGCCAGAATGGTTTAATACATTTTAATACATAATACGTTTTATTTACACATTTACACATTTGCATTATTTACATGTTTATTTGCACGTTGTTTTGCATTGTTTATGATTCAGATATTAAAACAGGAGTCTTTTCAGTCATCATTTTTGTTCGTTCAAATTTTGATCAAAATATTCGGAGAATCAAATTGAATCATGAAGCCAGTATCGTGAATCGAATCGAATGCCCGGAGTGTATCGTTACACTCTTACTAATTTGCATAGATTCGTGACGTACAATGAGTACAAAACGTACAAAAAGTCCACTTCATTTCCAGGTTGTAACGCTACAAAATGTAGAAAAGTTCAAAGGGGGTTAATACTTATGCATTGTGCTGTATGTGTTCTGTTTAACACACATTTCACGCTTAATGCACAACGTTGTTTCGATGCTGCAGTGTGTAATATTTCTGGTGCATGTTATGTTATACTACTGAGTGTGTTAATGAGACTAAATCTTGTGTTGTGTTGCTGCAGAGGTACAGATGTACGTGAGTAATAAAGAGCGTTACGGCTACCTGAACGTTCCCGCGAAGCCGCACCAGACCGTAGAGGACGACCGCATTAACTTCGTCCATCTCTACCTCGAGGCTTTGAGTGAGTGCGATTCGCCTGATGGTCGTTTGGTTGGTTTACGTGGTTTGGTGATGGATTATACCGGAACGTACAGCAGTGCTGCTCAGTCAGAAGGCTGCGAGTAATTTTCTGTAACATGTCTAAATGATATGAATTGAATAAATGAAAAATACTGTTTTCACTCCTGTACATCCTGGTTTGTCATGTAAACTATCAGATTGTGTTGTTTACATGTTTACAGTTTTATTTCTTTAGGCCCTTTTCCGCTTGTTTGTGTAAACTCCAGCCGAATTTTCACCTTCCTGCAGAGTGTGTTTAGAGGACGTAGTTCTCCAAAGACTCCACCTTCACCGTTATGCAGCAGTGATAAATACAGGGTGTCCCATACGTCCATCCAGTCACAGAATTAACGTATAGTCTTTTATATATATATATATATATATATTTTTTTTTACAGATCATGATGTATCTGAGTACGGAAGAAGAAATCCAAATAATTTGACTTATAGGAAATCAAAGCAGGTTTGAAGGTGCAGGTGTGCACAGAGGAAATTAGGGTTGTTGAACATTTGTGTCAACGCAGGATCGTTAACTGTGTGTTTACTGACTGGATATATCTAAATATTTGTATTGAGAAAAATGGTGAACTAGTTGTTTAGTTGTTTTTTTAATTTATTTTCTTCTATAATGCTGGATTTCTGGGACTTACAGGCAGTACAATACTCAAACTGTAAACCAACTAAACAGATAATTCCAAAAAAAAAAAAAAAAAAAAAAAGGTACAGTTAACATTCCCTTGTTCTGTAATGGTCTTCTGTGCAGTCGATGGACCGCCCATGTATTTGTCCCGCTACGTGCACGTTCCTCCCAAGCAGTCGGACCTGATGGGCTTTGATGAGGTGAGTAAACATCGAACCTGCAGCTGCTTCCTGTCTGCTCCGTATATAAACACCTCCAGAGAGATCAAGTCATGTTTGTGTGAGAATTAAAGGATTAAATCTGTAAGAATGGTGAATCGCAGTGTGTGTGTGTGTGTGTGTGTGTGTGTGTGTGTGTGTGTTCAGGTTTACCTGATAAACCTGCGCAGGCGGCCCGACCGCAGAGAGAGGATGATGTGGTCTCTCTACGAGCTTGAGATCAACGCTAAAGTGGTGGATGCTGTGGACGGAGCGTCAGTTCTACACCTTCACCTTTAAATACTGAGCGACGGAGTGGTGCACGTTTACTGTCACCACCCCGAAGCTGATTATTTTCCTATAACAGCAAATCCCCAAGAGTTTTATTCCTCTTCCACCAAAGCAATTCACCAATGATTACACTCGACTATTAATTACAGTACGACGTTGTGCCGTACTTGTCGTGCTTTTATAGTTACATTTAATGTTCATGCTGCAAGTTAGTTCCTGTCCTCTCTTACGTTATAGCAGCTGTAAACACTCGTTCGCTCACCAGCTTCTCTTTTTTTCTCTCTCTTGACATTGATAAGACAAAAAAAACGCAGCTTGTCACGTTACAGAGAAACCGCAAAGAAGCGTAAACTCCTGTGTCCTGAAGATGTCAGAAAACTTAGTTACAGCTTCATCTCTGACTGTTACAAAGCGCTGACACTGGAGACTCCTTCCATCGATGTTAAATAAACATCTACCCTGTGAATGAGCTGTTACTATAGAAACGATAACGTAATAGTTCATTTAAACCTGCGCTGCTGTCAGAGCTGCTGTTATAGAAAATTAATCAACACCTTCTGACCGATCAGAAATTCATGAGTGCTGTGGTGTAAATTTATTAATATGTGTGTGTGTGTGTGTGTGTGTGTGTAGAGCTCTGAACAGCAGTGATATTAAGATCCTGGGTGTGGACCTCCTGCCTGGTTATTACGACCCGTTCTCCGGCCGCACTCTCACAAAAGGGGAGGTGGGATGTTTCCTCAGTCACTACTACATCTGGAAGGAGGTGAGAAGCTCCTCCACACACACACACACACACACACACACACACACACACACACACACACACACACAACATTACGATGTTTGCATACTTGCATACTATTCAGAATTCAAAAATGAAGTGTGTGATTTCTGTTTATGGTTATGAGCCATAAATCTAACATATATGCATACTAGCATACTTCAGTACTAACATACTATCATAGCTACATACTGTTCATACAGTGTATGATTTCTGCCTGCTATTTTATTGCACTTATTTATATTAGCATGCTTTAATTTATATTAGCATTCTTACATTAAATCATGCTTGCATACTTGCATACTATTCACACAGTGTGGCTCTTATTTTTACTAGCATACTTTCATTTTAAGATACTTGCATACTTTTTCATACTCTGTACTCTTACGTACATCCTACTTGACTTATACTCACATACTTGCATACTTTTTACGTGTAACGTGATGTCTGCCAGAAACGTTATGGAACTTGTTTATAATGAACACACTTGCATACTGTTCATGCAGTATGTGATTTCTGCATGCAGTTTTATTGTGCTTATTTATAATAACATACTTGCATACTTGCATTTGAACGTTTTTTTCATACTTGCATACTATTCACACAGTGTGAGATATCTGTTTACGGTTTTATTGTGCTATTATATTTATACTAGCATACTTAAATTACACTAGCATACTTGCTTTTTAACATTCTTGCATACTTGCGTACTAGCATATTTGAATTACAACATACTAGCCTACTTACAAACTTGCAGACCTGCATTTTAACACATTATGCATACTTGCATACTGTCAACGCAGTGTGTGATGTCTGCCTATAATTGTATTGGGCTGATTTATACTAGCATACTTGAAACATACTAGCATACTTTGATTTTAACATACTCGTATACTGTTCATGTGATTTCTACATGCAGTTTTATGGTGCTTATTTATTCTAGCATATCTGAATTATACTCTCGTACTTGCATACCTGAATTGTAAAATACTACTATGCTTGTGTTTTAACATTCTTGCATACTTGCATACTTTTCATGTAGTGTGATTTCTGCCTGTAGTTTTACGGTGCTTATTTATACTAGCATACTTGCATTTTAACATTATTGTGTACTTATATACTGTTTACGCAGTGTGTGTTTTCTGTGTACAGTTACTAAGCTAATAGCTGGTGATAAGTTTGGTATATTGTGTGTGTGTGTGTGTGTGTGTGTGTGTGACTCGTTTCTCTCTCTCAGATGGTGGACATGCAGCTGGACAAAGTGCTGATCTTCGAGGACGATGTTCGGTTTCAGGGCAACTTCAAACGGCGCCTGATGAGGATGATGGAGGAGGTGGAGCAAGCCGAGCTCGACTGGGACATCATGTGAGTGACCTCGTGTCTGTCAGTGCGTTGTCGTGGAAACCTCTCATTGTTTTTCATCTTAATAATAAAAAAAAAAAAACACTAAATGGATATACAAGAAACTTTAGCCAAAAACTTTTACAGAAGAACATCTTCTGAAGCTTATCTGAGGCGTAATGTCTGGTGTGTTGGAATAAATGATCACATGACATCATCATCAGTGCTTGCGTGTGATTGGCTGGGATTCTTTTGATGATGTCATGTCATGTCTCACTATATGTGGCTTATATACACACACCATAGTAGTTGATGGACGTTAGTTGATGCTGGCACTCGATTTGCATTTTCTTTTGCCTGCGGTTTGGTCTTTTAAATAAAAATTGTGAAACATCTGGATGAAAATGTTATATGTGTGTGTGTGTGTGTGTGTTTCAGATACCTGGGCAGAAAGCAGGTGAACCCTGGTGAGGAGGAGCAGGTGGAGACGGTGAAGAACCTGGTGGTTGCTGGTTATTCGTACTGGACGCTGTCCTACGCCATCTCACTGCAGGGAGCTCAGAAGCTGATCAACGCTGAACCGATCTCCAAAATGCTTCCTGTGGACGAGTTCCTGCCCATCATGTACGACAAACATCCCAAGTGAGTGTGACCAGAGCGTCAGACCAGGTGACGGGGTGGTGTGATGGCGTGAGGTTAGAGTTACCACCTCGAAGCTGATTATTTTCCTCCTCCACAGGGGCTCGTGCAGCAGACGCTCCACATTAACGAGTGTAGTCGTTGGTATAATGTAGTTTTCTGTAAGGAGATGTTTAACATTTATGGAAGGAGTCTCCAGTGTCAGCGCTTTGTTACAGTCAGAGGTGAAGCTGTAGCTTTAAGATTTCCGACATCTTCAGCACAGAGGAGTTTACGCTTCTTTGTAACATGGTAAAGGTTTTTTTTTTTGTCTTACTAACTGTTTATAGCTGCTATAACGTAAGTGAGAACAGGAACTAACTTGTTTCACGGACATTAAATGTAACAATGCATGTGTCTTTTTTTTTAATGAATTAAAAATTGTAGTCTGTGGTATAAGAGGAAGAAAACACTGTGACAGGAAAATAATCAGCTTCAGGGTGGGAAGAGAAACTCGTGGATTATTTTCCTATAACATCATGACACGGTGATTATTTTTTCCCTTACTTATCATTAGCGGTAAAACACTTCGATTGCTTTTAATGAGTGTATTTTAGAGCATTTCAGATTCAGGTATGTTTCTATACTGCCAGTTTCTCTGCAGTAAAACTGTCTAATCCAGTGTTCTGGTGTCTCTGGACAAGGCTGTGCTGTTATATGGTATAATTTGTCATAACCATATGTTTAAGATTTAAAATAAACTTATAGTTAGGAGGTTTGTGTGGTTAGGGTTGCTGCATGGTTTTCTCATTTTAAACTCTGTAAGCTCATGGTCCAGAAATAATACAGAACCCTGGTATTTTCTGGTAGCTCTGCTCTGAAGCTTCTCTCTAGTGGTAAAATACTGTATATCCCTCCACAGGGCAGTGTGTGTGTGTGTCTGTGTGTGTGTCTGTGTGTGTGTCTGTGTGTGTGTCTCTGTGTGTCTCTGTGTGTGTGTGTGTGTGTGCTCCGTATCCTTGGAGCTGAATTCTCCAAAAAAAAATCATATCTAATCCTTTAAGAGTTCTCATAAGTGGCACTAAAATCTTTTAACTGCTGGGAGGAACTTTAACTAAGGAATTTGAGAAAGGGGCGGAGTCAGACCTGACGCCACGGATGGCCGAGCGTTTCATATATCGGCAGTGATCATCTAGCGTGTGGGGAAGTCTTCGATAAAACGAAAGCATGACGGTGAAAGCATCACTGATTTTTTTTTTTTTTTTTTTTTTTTTTTTTTTTTTTTTTCTCAAAACAACATAGTTGAGGTCCAGGAACTCCTCCATGCAGTCAAGTGACAAACCACGCTTTTTAGGCAAGGACACTTTCAACACATCTACTAGGAGAAGCAATGAAATCTCACAGGAGATTCAAGTGTAAACTCTGTTTCTCAGCCCCGGGAGAAACGAGTTATGAAGCAGGATTAAATTCAACATGTATGGCAATGATACTGATCTGTTTATGTGTGTGTGTTTGTACAGTGAAGACTACAAATCGCACTTCCTGAACCGGAACCTGCAGGCGTTCTCAGCGAGCCCCCTGCTGGTGCAGCCGTGTCATTACGCGGGCGATGCGGAGTGGGTGAGCGACACGGAGACGTCCACGCTGTGGGACGATGATAACGTCCCTACGGACTGGAGGGGCTCGTACAAGAGCCTGAAGGGCGGAGCTCCACCGGCTGGCATTCAGAGCGCCGC